>CP139509.1:141978507-142180605 GCA_021014915.2 Artemisia tridentata subsp. tridentata
AAAACCACCAATTAAAGGGGTTGTTATTAAAGAGCCAAGTGAAACTACAAAAACAATAAAAGCTTCACAACAACCATAGGGAAAGGGAAAAAGTATATTGATAGGACCTGTGTCCAAGAAAGATCAACTCAAGCTTGATGAAGATGAAGCCAGAAGGCTACAAGCTGAGTATGATGAGGAAGAAAGGATAGCAGCAGAGAAAGAAAGACTTTCAGCACAAAAAGTGGAAGCCAACATTGCTTTGCTAAACACATGGGATGACATTCAAGCAAAGGTTGAGGCTGATCATCTTTTGGCTCAAAGACTGCAAGAAGAGGAAAGAGCTAAGTGAACTGATGAAGAAAAAGGCTAAATTGTTTAAGGAATTCTTAGAAATCAGAAGGAAACACTTTGATGCAAAAAGGACGGAAGAAAAGAGAAATAAACCACCAACCAAAGCTCAGCAAAGGAAGATAATGTGTACTTATCTAAAGAATATGGAAGGTTGGAGGCCTGGAAGTTTCAAAAATTTTAACTTTGAGACCATTCAAGCCAAGTTTAATAGTGCTATGAAAAGAGTAAACACCTGTGTTGAATTGAACACAGAGTTGGTGGAAGATAGTAACAAGAGAGCAGGAGTAGAATTGGTGCATGAGATGAAAAAGAAGCAAAAGGTGGATGAAGACAAAGATACAACAGAGCACAAACAGTTTATAGTAGTTATTCATGACGATGAAGAGATACCAATTGATGTTGTACCTTTGGCTACTAAGCCTCCAGGAATTGTTGACTGGCAAATAGACAAAGAGGGCAAGGAATTGTACTGAAAGATCACAAGAGCTGATGGGAAATCTCAGTTGTTTTCAATCTTCATTCAGATGTTGAAAAGTTTTGACATAGAGGACTTAGAGAATTTATGGAATCTAGTGAAAGCCAAGTATGGGTCAACAAGGCCATTGAAGCAACCAGTTTCAGACTATGACAATGTGCTCTAGGGTGATTTGAAGACAATGTTTAAACCACATGTAGAAGATGAAGTATGGAAGAAATAACATTGGTACAAAGTATTGCACTCGAAGGTGTTTGACTCCTCTGGAGTT
The DNA here is from genome assembly GCA_021014915.2 of Artemisia tridentata subsp. tridentata. Lineage (NCBI taxonomy): Eukaryota > Viridiplantae > Streptophyta > Magnoliopsida > Asterales > Asteraceae > Artemisia > Artemisia tridentata. Next base: position 141,979,587 of record CP139509.1, read on the forward strand.
CACTCTTTGATAATGCAATCCATGCAAATCTACATGTTGGTAAAGAAGAAGTATCCCCTCACTAATTCTACACTTTCAATGATGTTGGAGAATAAGCTTGAACTGGAATATGACAGTGAAATGTCTTATGAGCTTCTTTGGTTCATCATACAACAGCTCAACAAGAAGTGAAGTGTTTGGAAGCATCCTCCTGGTGATTATGAAGCTTTGAATGAAGAAACTTGATGATTTTGAAGAAGAATATCAAGTTTAGGGGAGGATTGTTGGGATTAAAAGCCTTCTTGTTGGGATTCTTATTAATGTTGCTCATGTTAATGTTACTGCTGCTCTGGTAAAGATAGTGCTGCTCAAGAACTTCAAAGAAAATATGCTAAGTGTTTTGTGAAGATCATTTAGAACTCGAGGTTGGTTAGACCTCATCTAGGATTAACAATAACAATGGCGTAATATTCAAATAAAGAATCAATTGTCATTGAACAAGGTTTTCATCATTATCATTCATACACAACTACAAGCCCTAATTCTACTTGATCAATTGTAGAACGGTTACTCAACAATAACAGGGATCAAAGATCCTTGAGGCTAAATCAAACACTACTCTAGGCATTTACACAAACAACCAAACACCTAGGATACACACTTTTCTAGGTGACTACATCTTTATTTGTGCACACTAAAACATACGCCCTATGTCTCTTTATATAATAGAGATATTAGGGTTTACAAAGAATCATAACTGTATTAGGAAACAAATACTTTCCTAATCTTTTATCAATATCTTCTAAGGAATATTATATAATCTTCCATAGCTTGTAGAATTCCTTCTTTATCTTTTAATTCCTTGTAGTTTTCTATTTGCTTCATTATTCTTTTATTGTTTTTATTATCAACTCAATATAAAACCCAACAATCGTCCCCTAGTTGATAAATACAAAACATTCTTCTAGATCTTTCATGAATGAAACAATCTTCCCCTTAAGCTCAACTCATGAACTTACATAACATGTTGTACCACCAAGGATCTTCAAGTTGCAAAACTTCTATGTACTTCTTCCCCTTTTTGTCATTATCCACTAGGGGATGCTAAATAGATGCAACTTTGATCTTCACAACCAAAAATCAATATCACACTTCAAATCCAGCCTTCCAATGTCTCAAATTACCCTCCATGAAGTTTTCCGCACTAATAATGAATTCAAGACAATAGAAACTTAAACTATCTGTAGCAATAAAGACTTATAGTAGAAAAATCTTCCCCTCAAATGGTGCATGTAAATGATTAAACACTCTAGAATATGCTTCCCCTGAAATCAATGTGTTAACCATTTCTTGATTCTTCAATTCTGTAGGTTCCTTGTAATGATTATTGTTGAAGAAAACTAAGTATAAAAAACTTGATGTAGAAGTCGAAAAACCCAAACTTATGTCTTATGTCTTGTACTATCCACATAACTTTGAACTTATATGAACACCAAAAGTATAAGTAGATCGCAACCTTTTGACAAAATCCGCATCTTCTATGAGACACTGAGCACCATAATGTAACTCCTTTAAGTGATAGCAAATCCCTATTGCTATATTTTGACAAGTCTTTGTCACAACGATAAAGAATGAACAAGTTATCTCTAAACGTTGTTAGCCGTTTAACATATGATAAGAACACGCATCCTTGAAACTCCACTTCAACTTCAAATAAGTGATAATTGTTGGGTCCTTCAGTACGCAAGAGTCATTAAAACAAGATTTGAATACAAATTAAGCTAAGTGTTAATTAAATCAAAAACATTCTAAGTCACTGGGTGACCAGTCACTCAGTTAGTTACCTTCAAGATGCTCAGGACGAGTCTAAGAAGAAAGACTCACCAATTCAGGAAGGTGGTTCTCCCTGAAGTGTTACTTGAGACGAAGAAGAAGGTAATGGGATCAGTGAGTGTTAGACAAGAGCTCACTGAACCCCAGTCTCCTTAACAACAATAACTGAAGACTGAAGGCGAATGACTGAAGAACCATGAAGCCTGAAAGAAAGGTTGGATTGAGCGGGAAGGTTTGAAGAAGATAAGAACAAGTCTTATCAGGGTCAGAACAAACCATCCCTCAAGTGGCTAAAAGTCGAAGAAGTGTCAGGTCTGACACTCGAATACTTTTTGGCTCAATCCTATTGGTTCTTGGAAATGACAACTACTGTTGTAGTTGTTAGACACGCCTTCCCATTGTTTATGTATTTTTTAGTCTTTCAGTACTCTTAACATGTTTGCCTATAAATAGCAAACAGATGGAGAAAAGAGGGTTAGGTATTTTTGTGCAATTAAAGCTTAGACTTTCACAATACCCCTTTCTCTCCTACAAAGAGTAACGTATCCCTGAGATAGCTCAGTGGGTCGAATTATTACCACTTAAAGCATTGCTTAAGTTTAGATAGGAGACACCATAACTTTGTCTATTCAATCCCAAGTGTTTGTTCCGCAAAACACTTGGGTAATAGATTCTTTGATTCATTTCTAATAAGAATTTAAACGTTGAAAATACTTTGTGTTTTTATATTTACGTTTCATTAACTGTTAGAATTAATCAATACATTGTATTAGTCATAAACACAAATAGATTAACTTTATAGTTAACTCTAAGCGTGTTAAGGGAACAACAAGTGGTATCAGAGCCTCTGGTTTATAAAATCTTTCAAAAATAACCAAGAGTGCTCAAGGTTTTTAAAACCAAGATCCTACTATGGCTGATATTAATGTGCCCCAGCTAGTCGACAAAAAGGGTGGAACCTTTTCAGCTGTTGCACCCAGACTTGAAGCTGGAAAATTTAGCAAGTGGAAAAAGCGAATGCTTTGCTACTTGACTGGTATGGAACCATACTACATCACTTGTGTCAAAGATGGTCCCTATGTCCCAAAGACTGCTGAAGGGCTAAACAAGCCTGAGGCTCAATGGACCATTGATGAGAGGAGGGTGGTCAATCAAGACCAACGCCTGAAAAGCATCATTATATCTTGTCTTCCTGACGATATAATGGAATCAGTCATCAACTGTTCAACAGCCAAGCAAACTTGGGATGACTTGGTCAATAGCTTTGAGGGACCCTCAGATACCAAGGTAGATTAACTTTATAGTTAACTCTAAACATGTTAAGTTAACAACAAGTAATATTAAAGCATCTAGTTTATAAAATCTTTTAAAAATAACCAAGAGTGCTCAAGGTTTTTAAAACCAAGATCCTACTATGGCTGATATTAATGTGCCCCAGCTAGTCGACAAAAAAGGTGGAAGCTTTTCAGCTGTTGCACCCAGACTTGAAGCTGGAAAATTTAGCAAGTGGAAAAAGCGAATGCTTTGCTACTTGACTGGTATGGAACCATACTACATCACTTGTTTCAAAGATGGTCCCTATGTCCCAAAAACTGCTGAAGGGCTAAACAAGCCTGAGGCTCAATGGACCATTGATGAGAGGAGGGTGGTCAATCAAGACCAACGCCTGAAAAGCATCATTATATCTTGTCTTCCTGACGATATAATGGAATCAGTCATCAATTGTTCAACAGCCAAGCAAACTTGGGATGACTTGGTCAATAGCTTTGAGGGTCCCTCAGATACCAAGGAAAAAAGGGTCATGGACCTAAAACTTGAGTATAATACTTTCAGGGCAAAAGACTCTGAAAGTCTCTCTCAGACTTATACCAGATACAAGACTTTGATAAACGAACTATCAAATGATGGTGTAGTGTTGTCTAAGCATGAGACAAATGTTGGCTTTGTCAACAGTCTTCCTGAGAAGTGGCTAAACTTCTCACAAGGCCTGAGGAATGCTAATCACCTTCAGACTCTTGAGCTCCCTGAGATCTATGGGAAGTTTGTCTATGAAGACAACTTATTCTCAAGGAGATACCCTGACTCAAAAGCTCTTGAGGCCAAAAAAGCCTTGACCTCCACGCCCATATCAACTGCCTTTTATACAAATGGTGTTGTGCAGGATTTTCAAGAGGATTCTGAGGATGAAATTGATGAAAGGACTAGTGATGAGTACCTAAATGATTTAAACTTGGAATTCCAAGAGAGGGCACTCCTTGCTAGTTCAAAATGTTAAATCAAAAGAAATCAGTCCAACTTTCCTAAAGCAAAAGCAAATGAAACCACTGAATGCTTTAAATGTGGTAAAAATGGTCATTTTGCTAGGGATTGTTATTCTAAAACCATCTCAGAACCCTCTTACAAATTTTCAGGAAATAGTTCCCCAGGAACTAGCAAGTTTCAACCTAGAATGTTTCATTCTACCCAACAACTTCAAAACAAGGGTCAAAAAGACTTTGAAAAAAAATATAGGAAAGCTAAGGCTAAACTTGCAATTCTTGAAACTAATCCCTCTATGTCTCAGGCTGCTCAAATATCCAAACCTGTTCAGACGAAGAACAAGGTTTTAGTAGCTGAAGCTTATGATTGGGATGAAGAAGAGGTCTCCTCAGATGAGGAAATTAGAGTGAGTGCACTGATGGCACTCTTTGAAGGTGATCAGGTGGCTGTTGGGAAAAGCCATGCAAGGAATGGAGAGTGGGTAAACATCACCATGAAGAAGGTAAACACTTTACTTTCTATGGATGATGATTCTGATTGGCAGTCTTACATGAATTATATTTGTGTAGATCTTAAATTTGTTGAGGAACAAAGGCTTAACCTGTTTTCAAAATATAACAATATAGTGTCAGAATTAAATAAATGTAGAGATGAATTGCTTGTACTGAAGCAAGCCAAATTAGAAACAATTACTCTACAAATTCAGAACACTGAAATTTTGAAATAAAACAAAGCCCCACAAACTGAACTTAACAAAGAAAAGGCTGTCAACCAAGGCTGGACCAAAAAGAACCCCAAGGTCTTTGATACTGTGGGTTTAATCCCTAGGAAAACAATAGGAATTGACCATCTCATGGTTAACCTCAGTGTGAGTCCCAGTGAATTGACCTTTGTTTCAGTTGGCATATCATTTGAGCAAGAAATGCTTCCCAAGTCAAATGACTGGATTGTCAGGGATAACCCAGTCAGTAAGTTACCAAACTTTGAGACTGGAAAGATCTTTGATGACGTATAGTCCGCATTCGGGTCACGAACCCGACCAATGGACGCTACCAACATTTAAGCCCATCACGAATGGGCTCAAGCCCATCACGAATAGGCTATCATGATAACGGTTTGGGCTCACGAAGGCCCAAACCCGAAGTTATTTATGGTTTTGATATAGGATATCTCTTATTTATGAGATATGTATCAAATAACCGACTCATGCGGGATACGCTGAGGAGTGAGGAACACGAAACCAACTAGGGTTTCGTGTGTATATAAAGAGTCTCTCGACTCTCATTAAAGGTATGATTTACAACCCTAACTCTTCAACTAAACCCTAAAAACCGATTACTTACTCTCACGCCGGAGGATAATCGTGGGAGACAATCCCACGATAAGCCTAACGGTGTCTTTTTGTTTTCTTAGTGCGCAGGTCTCAAGCATTAAGATCTAATTGGTACGGAAACAAGGAATGCCCAACTTTTTTATCAACAAGTGGCGCCATCCGTGGGACCCTACACTAAGAACTCTACAAAGAACTAGAATGACGAAGCATGGAAACCCAAATCAGCGGACTCCGCAGACAAAGAAAACGCATGACGACCTACAAGGTAAGAAGCAGCAAACTGATGCAGTCGCTAAGCAGACCTCTGGGACAACCAGTGCGCCCAAAAGCCTAGGATCGTACTCAGATCTGGCTTTTACCGCAGTAGAACCGCCCATAAGGGCTACCCAGGCTACTACAACAACCACTAGCGCGGTAGATCCAATGCGCACTCCTTTCACCATGCCGGAATTAAACTTCACCGAACCGTCAAATGCGCCCACCCGAAACAAGGGTCCTGATTTGGAAACAGACATCCTCGCGTTAGAAGGAGTCGCGCCTGAACTAGCGCCAAGTGATTTCGTGTCCCAAAACTATGAAACCTTGGATGCGCTGATGCGAGAGGAAGCAAAAAAGAGGTCAAGTCAGAGCCTGCAAGCCAGGCTCAACTTTGATCCTGAGCGTGAGGCATCCCCACCAAACTACAGGAAGGAAAGGCGCAAGAAGGATGGCCGCGCGACACCCTGTGTTTACTAGGATCGGAAGGAAAGTTGTGGACGATGAAGCAGCCGACTTACAATCTTTGGAGGAGCAGGAAGATGATGGACGGTGCACCAATGTCCACGCTAGACTTGGCAGTCGCAGGATCCACGATAGACTTGGGCGACGATGCTCCCCAAGCGAAAGCCCTTCAAGCTCGGACTCCGAGGATAGGCGGCGTAAGCGCCGCAAAAGGGTAAGCTCATCCTCAAGTGACTCCTCGGAAAACGAGGATAAAGAAATAGGACACTGGAAGTCCAGGGGAAGATCCCGCGACTGGGAGGACGAAGATATGTCTCGTCCCTGGCGCCGCGAAAAGGTTGACGCATTCACTCGGCGCATCAGTAATTTTTCAGAAGATAAAAAAAGGTGCATGCCCGCTAATGTTAAGACTTATGATGGAACAGGTGATCCTGATGACCACCTAAAAATTTTTGAATCGGCAGCAACCATCGAAAATTGGCCACAACCTGTGTGGTGCCACATGTTTAACTCTACTTTAGTGGGGAATGCGCGAAATTGGTTCAGTAAGCTTCCACGTAGAAGCATCAATGGGTTTGAAGAGTTGCGAAAGGCGTTTCGTTTGAACTTCACTCAGCGGAAGAAATGCGCCAAGAACCCTGTCGAGCTCGCTAGGGTAAAACAGCGCCAAGGGGAATCCACAAGCGCTTTTATGGAGCGCTTTAAAGATGAATGCATACATGTCAAGGCATGTCCTGAAATACTAAAGATCTCAGGGTTTATGAACGAGATCAATAACCCAGAGCTTATCAAAAAATTAAATGATAAGGTTCCCCAAACCTTTGATGAACTGATGAAGCGCACGAGGTCCTTCATCCAAGGAGAAGCCGCCGCTACGGATAGCAATAAAGGCTACTCAAACCATAGGTCACAAGAAGAGCCAAGGAGACAAAAAAATGACCAGAGTAGCAATCGTAACAGAAGCTATTGCAGTCAAGGGGGCAGACGGGGAAACGACAAGTATACCCCACTAACGAAGACTCCAAAGGAGATATTCACAACGGAAGGCGCGAACTTTCCGAGACCACCACCGATGCGCACGCCAGAAGATCGGCGCGTAGGGAACGGGTACTGCGAGTATCATGCACAGAAGGGCCACACTACCAATGAGTGTGTCCAATTACGCCAATTAATTGATAAGCTAGTAAAAGAAGGCAGATTGGACCATTTAGTGAAAAACATTAAGGATGGGAAAGATAAACAGAAACCTGGAGGCAAGAAAGAAGTGCCTAAGGACAAGGCTGACACAATCTACATGATACAATCATGGCAGCGAAAGACTAGGCAAAAGGTCAGCCAGAAATTTTCCCATGGAAGCGAAATCTCTTTCCCCACCTTGGCTGCGGACAACGCAGTGGCAGAACCACTCACCATTGAGATAAATGCGGGGGGTCACGATATCCACCACATGTATGTTGATGGAGGGGCATCAGCGGATATAATGTATGAGCATTGCTTCAAGAGATTGCACCCTGAGATACAAAGACAGTTAAGCCCAGCCACGACTGCGCTTACTGGCTTTACAGGAGAAAAGATATGGCCCATGGGGCAACTGCGACTACTAGTCGCTGTTGGTAATAAGGAACACTCCACGACAGCCTGGATGAATTTTATGGTGATCAGATCCCCTTCACCATACAATGGCATTATTGGAAGACCAGGAATTTCGGCAATACGCGCAGTACCGTCCATAGCGCATGGGATGCTCAAATTCCCAGTAGAAGGCGGCATTGTCACCATCTACAATAGCGCCGCGCCACCTAAAGAATGTAACACGATTACATGCGAAACAACGCATACCCCAGAACAGAGCGCAGCTAAAGTATCAAACTTAAAGGTTGCAATTCACCCTGAATACCCGGAGCAAGAAGTATCGATTGGGGGATCGTTGTCTGACAAAGGAAGAGCGGCCGTGTGCGCACTCTTGCAAAGGAATCTGGATATCTTCGCATGGGAACCAAAACACATGACTGGTGTACCACGCTCGATTGCAGAACACAAGTTAAAAATCCGACAAGGATATTCCCTAGTAAGGCAGAAAAAGCGCGGCCAGGCTCCAGAGCGCGCAAAAGCCATTCTGGAAGAAGTACACAAACTTGTGGACGCTGGCATCATGCGAGAAGTCTATTACTATGATTGGCTCTCCAATCCAGTAATGGTCAAGAAGAGCGATGGTAGTTGGCGGATGTGTGTGGACTTCACTGACCTTAATAAAGCATGTCCACAGGACTGCTACCCACTACCAGAGATAGACTGGAAGGTGGAATCTTTGTGCGGATATCCCTTTAAATGTTTCTTAGATGCATACAAAGGGTACCACCAAATCCAAATGGCTAAGGAAGACGAGGAAAAAACAGCCTTCCACACAAGCCAAGGCGTCTTTTGTTATACAAAGATGCCTTTTGGCCTGAAGAATGCGGGCGCCACCTACCAGCGACTGGTAGATAATGCATTTGAAAAGCAGGTGGGCCGCAACCTAGAGGTCTATGTGGACGAACTTGTCATAAAAAGCCATACTGAAGACGAAGTGGTGTGCGACATTGAAGAAACATTTACAACACTACGAAAGATCAACATGAAGTTGAATCCTAAGAAATGCACTTTTGGCGCTACAGAAGGCATGTTCCTAGGATATTTGATAGAACCAGATGGCATTAAGCCATGCCCAGAAAAAACAGAGGCTGTCATCCAACTCCCTTCACCACGCACGTTGAAAGAAGTTCAGTCTCTGAATGGAAAGCTAGCCGGTTTGAACAGATTCCTGTCCAAATCAGCGGATAAGTCACTTCCTCTCTTTAAAACACTCAAGAAGTGTACAAAAAAGGGAGACTTTCGTTGGACTGCAGAAGCGGAAGAAGCTTTCACACAGCTTAAGCAACATATAGCAGCGCTTCCCAAGCTAGTCGCACCCCGACCAGGGGAAGAGTTAATTGTCTACTTGTCTGCGACTCAGGGAGCAGTCAGCGCGGTGCTACTAACAGATAGGAATTCTGTACAAACACCGGTATATTTTGTAAGCAAAGCACTCAAGAAGACAGAGATTAACTACAGCCCAATGGAGAAGTTGGTCTTGGCGTTAGTATTCGCCGCCAAAAGACTGCGTAGATACTTTCAAGCGCACCCAATAGCGGTGATCACAGACCAACCTATCAAGCAAGTTATCTCTAAACCTGACGCATCGGGGCGATTACAAAAATGGAGTGTGCTGCTAGGCGAATATAACATCTCTTATAGACCACGCACTGCGGTTAAAGGGCAAATACTAGCAGACTTCATCATCGAAAAACCAGATACCGATGATGCACCTCCACCGAGCAAGGTAGAACTACAAGAACCATGGGTCCTGTTCACGGATGGATCTTCATGCGTGGATGGGTCGGGCGCTGGCCTTATCCTCACTAATCCAGAAGGAATGGAATTCACTTACGCACTGCGTTTTGAATTCACAGCCACGAACAACGAGGCAGAATATGAAGCCCTAATCGCCGGATTACGCATTGCAAATCGAATGGGTGTACGTAACCTAGAAGCAAATGTAGACTCCCGATTAGTAGCCAACCATGTGCTGGGCGAATATGTTACTAAAGAGGATAACATGGTTCAATACCTCGACAAGACCAAATCACTAATCCAAGGTTTTGACAGGTTTACCATTAAACAAGTTCCTAGAGGTGAAAATAAGAAAGCGGATGCGCTAAGCAAGATCGCATCTACTAGCTTTGCGCACCTGTCAAAACAAGTGTTAGTGGAGATCCTAAAGAACAAATCCATCTCGGAGATGGAGATATCCACGGTGATAGAAGAGCAGGATCCTACATGGATGACCCCTATCATCGAATTCATAAGTAAGGGCAAACTGCCCGAGGAGCAGAAGGACGCTCGACGGATACGGCGCACAGCGCAGAGGTTCGAACTTAGAGATGGTATCCTATATCGGCGCTCATTCCTACAACCATGGCTTCGGTGCGTTGGACCTCTCCAGGCAAATTACGTACTCCGAGAGATCCACGTCGGTTCATGCAGTATGCATTCAGGACCACGATCTGTCGTAGCACGAGCTTGCGGTCAGGATACTACTGGCCTACCATGCATCGTGATGCGCGTGATGTGATAAAGAAATGTAATGACTGCCAAGTTCATAGACCCATCCCGCCCAGACCACAGCAAGAGCTAACACCTATCACTTCTCCATGGCCATTCTATAAGTGGGGTATCGACATTGCGGGTCCCTTCCCTGTCGCAGCAGGAGGACTGAAATTCCTTATTGTTGCAATAGACTACTTCACTAAGTGGATTGAAGCGAAGGCAGTGGCGACAATCACAGGTAATCAAGTAAAATGCTTCATTTGGGAAAATATTGTATGCCCCTTTTGGATTACCTGGGGAGATTGTTTCGGACAACGGAAAACAATTTCGTGATAACCCGTTCAAAGACTGGTGCGCAGAGCTAAATATTACACAACACTTCGCGTCAGTCAAACACCCACAAACCAATGGTTTGGTTGAGCGCGCAAATCGTAGTCTAGGCGAAGGAATTAAAGCGCGCCTAGGCAAACACAAGGGAAGATAGGTGGATGAATTATCGCATATCTTATGGGCGCACCGCACGACAATCAAAGTTAGCAATGGAGACACTCCTTTTTCTCTTGTCTATGGGACAGAAGCTGTCATACCAGCTGAAATTGGGATGCCAACTATTCGAACCGCGGAAGTTAATGTCGCAACCAATGACGACAACGACGTATCGACTTGGACCTATTGGAAGAAAGGCGTGAACGCGCAGCTATACGCGAAGCAAAAGCCAAGTCAAAAATGAAGGGATATTACGACGCTAAAGTTCGAAGCACCTCATTCAGACCAGGCGACTTTGTCTATCGCGCTAACGATGCAAGCCACGTAGAAGATACAGGTAAACTTGGACCGAAATGGGAAGAACCCTACGAGGTCGTTGAAGCACTAGGTAAAGGCGCATACAAGCTGCGTGACATGGATGGCCGCGAGCTACAGCGCACATGGAATGTTTGTAATCTCAAGAGATGCTATCTTTAGGAAAGGTTACGACCTCACACACGGACACCTCCGCACTTTAGTAAGTGCTTAATAAATATCCGTGTATTTACATTTTGTTTCATTTAGAAAAATGTCTGTCTTTTTTATAAAAACTTGCAAGTATTAATTCAAATGTCGCGGTTTCTAGCTAATTTCGCGACACATTTCACTTTATTGTTTACATGTTATTTATGTCTCAATATTGTTGTTACTTTAATTTCTGCCTACATGGCGTGCATGCACTTATTAAAACCTACGATGGAAAAAGGATGAGTAAACCTACTAAACAACTCGTTGAGTAAGAGGGTTGCAAACCCATCAACATCGGATCACGCATCCTTGTTAAACACTTTACTCTCAAGACGTTGGAGTAAGTTCAATGTGTATCTCATGACGGATACACAACAATGCACAATGTGCGCGTTTAACAACTTAGGAGCTAAGACACTTAACTCCTTGACATGATATTTGTAGTACGCTGCATAATCAATCAATAAACTTGTAAATTTTATGAACTTCATACACGATTATGGATTTTTTTTATGAATTTTCTTTAGTATGTACACAACAAGTTGCTATGTTAGATAAAACATAGGCGTCTTTTATGCAAAGACAAAATAACTAAGTACAAACATTATAACCACAATCATATTTCATATAATATACGAACAATCGTACTTTTTTCAACATTTTATTGTAGACTACGAGTTCATACAAGATATAGACTCAACAAATACAATAAAATGTTAATCTATTACAAAAATTACCAAGACAAACTACGGGTGCGTCTAAGACCTGAGCTACCAACATGGTATGCAGTACCCCCAGCTTCTTCAAGCTTCCTGAGGAGATCACTATCCTTAGGCGACACTGTTGGCACGCTAACAGGTACCCCATCAGATCTAGGTATGTGCGCAGCTCCAACACCACAAAGGATGGCCTTCCCCTTCACACCTTGTTTCTTTGCAAGTCTCATAGCATGCGCCTCTAAGGATTCCTTAAGCGGGATTTCCTTTTCGAGGGCAAAAGGGTTAAGGATGTCACGAGGGCGGGCAAAGATAGGTACCTGCAACTGCGACACATCCGGCTTGAGGAAGTAGTCAGGATGTGCCTCCGCGCCCTCTGCTGTGTGCCTGGCCAAGGTTAGTCCCTCCATAATCACACTTATGGGATAATCTTGATCTCGCTCTAACTGGGCAATGTGAGGAAGATCAAGTAGCTTCATCTTCTCCATGGCAGCGACAAGCTCATCATAGGAGTTGGCATTGTAACCCGGTACTTGAGTAACAGGCACGGTCAACAAATTGTTCTCAGCAAGCTCTTCTATAGCCTGCGCCTGGCCACATGCCAACGCGTGCTCAACAACTTCCCCAAATACCCCCTTCACCTCCTGCGACTCCAAAGTACCCATAGCAGCAAGGCGCAAACCATGGCTTATAAGCCACCTGCGCTCAGCAACTGACGACACCAGGTGAGGGTACAGCTCTTCGTCATATTCGATGCTCAGCTTGCGCAGCTTCGTTTCCTGTTTCTCCAGCGAATCCTGCACAGCCTTACGAAAGTCATCCAACTGGGAGATGTGCGTGTTCTTGTTCAGCTCCATATATTTCAACACCCAAAGGCAAGTGTTCTGGTATTTTGTGAACGCAGCACGCTCCTGACCTACTTCAGCAAGCAAAGACATCTTCTCTTTAGCGACCTTTCGAGCATAAGCATCTGTTGCCCTAACCTCGGCCTGCGCTACCGCCAACTGAGCTTTCAGAGAAGCGATCTCTTCATCTTTCTGCACACTTAGGCTACTCTCACCCGCATACCTAGCCTTCAGCTGTGCAGTAGCCAAGCACAGCTCCTCAATCAACTGTTCTGTAGGAACATCTTCGGGAGCCTTTGTCCCAGATTCTTGGCCCCCCTGCGCAAGATGATCAGCAGGCAAAGGACCCGCCTTGGGGGGCGATTCCCCAGCGCGCGCAGCAACCTCAACACTGCACGCAGATAACAGAACTACTTTATAGTATCATTACAGAATAAAGAAATGCATATTTAAAGATACAAGCCTAATTACTTACTTGAGAGAAGGAATTTCAGTTGTATCCTTCTGTGACGCATTCTCCTCTGATGATGAGGGCTCACTAGAAATGAGATGGCGCCTTCTCTTGGATGTACTAGCGCCATCATCCCCAGCAACTGCCTTGCGCTTCACCCCTTGGCCAGCGCCCTCAGACTCACTCACAGAAACTCCCACGCTGTCTGACGAATCAGTCTGCGATAACTCTTCTATATCCATTTGTACCTCAGGAGTGGGAAAACTGCGAAGAGGCGTCGCCTCTAAAACAACGGGGGGCGTATCCTCAGATTCTTCCTGCACAATCTCCATCGTGTGCCCCGCAGTAGCCTGTAGAACCGGCTCCTCGCCATCTTTTAATGGGCGCACACCCACAGTAAGTTACTTCGGCTTCTCCAAGCGAACAACGCTGAACAGATCCATCTCTGCGCAACAAACATTAAACAAACACAAAATAAGTTAGCTAAACTACAAAGGGAAGAACGCTTACAACTAATAAGCGAAGAGGAAGGAAGAGACAAGCACCCACCCCGGCTATTCTCGTCCAAAAATGTTGGCACTTCCTCCGGACTACCGAAGTAATTGCGACTGATGCCCATGTGCACCAAAAACTCCTCTGGATACGCCTTGATCGGTATGCGGTTGGCATTAATGGTCTCCGCATCCTCTGCGCTATATGTTTCGGGGATGGGACGCTCATCTCTCGGTAATGATTCTTGAGTATAGAACTCAAAAATCCATGGAAAAAATGCACTATCAACCCAAAAGAACTTTTCTCTCCAAACCCTCAGTGCGTCTAGCTTCTCCGTATAGCACTGCAGTGACCCTGCGCGCTTGGAGAAGGACACCCACCCGTTCGACCACGACGTGTGGTAAAACGCGCGGAATAGATGGATTGTGGGTTCAATCGCCAACAGGCGACAATTCACTTCAAAATTGGTTATTTTTGCTGCACCTATACAGTGCAGCTGTGAAATATGGAGACGATAATGGTTTAAAATATCGCATAAAAATAGGGAAATGGGTGCGCGTTGGTTGGCAAATTCGAAGAAACGTGTATATACCCCCACCTTCCCTTGAGGGAAGTTCGCAATTGACGCAGTCGCCACTGGAACTACCGGGTGCAATGCGATAGGAATGTAATAATCTGAGGTGAACTGACGAAGTTCATCCTCAGATATATCGGAATTAAAATCGGACAATTGAAGAACCATGATTAAACTTCAATAAGTCTTACAAGCGCACGCGCTATTACCTTAGCTTTTGTTGATTTTTTGATCGCTGTTTGAAGGTTTAACAATGGTGGAAAATGATGATTTTTACTGTGGTAACCACAGTGAAACGACGGCTAACCTTTATATAGGGTTACACATATGGATGGATGGATGACACGTGTACCCCACTTGCCCCAATCGGTGGCTGGGACGCAAAAAGGTAAAGCACTTTTTCACCCAACCCTTACGATTTTCGAAGGCGATACGGATGTACTTGGACTAGGTTAATTTGCTAATTTTGGCGGGAAACAATTGAAACTTCCCCGCTACGCATCGAGGAATATTTTTGCTACATTTGTTAGTCTAGCATCCGCAGTCGTTACACTACGCATACTAGACTGGGGGGACATGATGACGTATAGTCCGCATTCGGGTCACGAACCCGACCAATGGACGCTACCAACATTTAAGCCCATCACGAATGGGCTCAAGCCCATCACGAATGGGCTATCACGATAACGGTTTGGGCTCACGAAGGCCCAAACCCAAAGTTATTTATGGTTTTGATATAGGATATCTCTTATTTATGAGATATTTATCAAATAACCGTCCCATGCGGGATACGCTGAGGAGTGAGGAACACGAAACCGACTAGGGTTTCGTGTGTATATAAAGAGTCTCTCGACTCTCATTAAAGGTATGATTTACAACCCTAACTCTTCAACTAAACCCTAAAAACCGATTACTTACTCTCACGCCGGAGGATAATCGTGGGAGACAATCCCACGATAAGCCTAACGGTGTCTTTTTGTTCTCTTTGTGCGCAGGTCTCAAGCATTAAGATCTAATTGGTACGGAAATAAGGAACGCCCAACTTTTGTATCAACAATCTTGCTTCCTGAAAGTCAGGCCTTGAAAAATATGCATGGACTCTCTGACCAACTCAGTAGTACTGAGTTAGTAAGTGAGCCTGAATCAGATTCACATCCACCACTCCCTCCACTGAATACCCTTCAGGGTGCTGCACCAAACTTAGGCCTCCCACCAATGGTCTACTCCCAACACTCTCCAAAGGAGAGGTCAGGAATGGGAAAAACAATCCTGAAAAGACCAACCCTTGAAGTCTCAGTAAATACTGATGACTCATCAACTTCAGTCCCTTCTGAAGTAATAACCCAAAGCCCTGACTCAAAATTTGATCAGTTGGCTGAAATGGTCAGGAAGCTCGGTGAGAAGATTGCATCTTCTGAGAAACTTTCTCAATCCAAGAAGAAGGAACAAAAACCAGCTTCCTCAAGCACCAAACCCAAACCCTCAAAACCCCAGAAAAGATGTGAGCTGTGTAACTACACCAATCATTTCACTGATGATTGCTATAGAATCCTTTATTGCATGATTTGCAAGAAGGATGATCACAGGACCTCTGATCACAAAACACACTCAGTCACATCAAAGATGGCAGGCCTTAAAGCTCAGTCTTTAAACTACCTTTCTGATTCTAAACAGAAACAAAAGGCCAAGCCTTTTGCACCTTGCCCCTACTGTGGGTTCAATGACCACCATCCTAAGGATTGTCAAATTGACAATTGTTGTGAAAATAGTGGAGGTCCCACTCATGACACCTCAGGACGTGATAAGGTCATTCAGGCCAGAAGAAGTATGACAAAGTCAGCCTCTCAGTCTACTGAGTCTACATCTGCAATCAAATGCATAATTTGTAGTAGCTCAGTCCACTCCACCACTGATCATAAATCAATTGTAAATGTTAAAAAGACCCCCAAAGCTAAGCCCTCCAAGAAGTGGAGTCCTAGAAAGAACAAACCCAGTTTACTATTTGTGCAGAAACATGCCAGGGATCCTGTTTGGCATCTAGATAGTGGATGTTCAAGGAGCATGACTGGTGTGATGGAGTATCTGCACAAGTATGTTGATGAATCAGGACCCAAAGTGATATTTGCTGATAACTCATCATGTCTCACTGAAGGTTATGGTTCAGTAAACTGCAATGGTATAATATTTACTAGGATAGCTTATGTAAATGGTCTTAAATACAATTTGATCAGTGTCAGTCAACTATGTGATGCTAAATACATAGTTCAGTTTGATGATAAACAAGGAATCATTTTCAATGCTAATAAGGAAGTTGTCCTTGTTGCACCAAGAAGACATGATGTTTATGTGTTGGGCATGTCCAGTCTGACTCAGAATGGAACTTGTCTCTTTACCAAGGCCACTGATACTCTCAACTGGCTTTGGCATAAGAGACTCTCCCACCTCAACTTCAAAAACATAAACAACCTTGTGAAACAAAACAAGGTCCTTGGCTTACCATCTCTTGTGTTTTCAAAGGATAAACCATGCTCAGCTTGTGAAAAGGGTAAACATCACAGAGCATCCTTTAAAACCAAAACCAACTTTTCCATCAGGAACTGCCTACATCTTCTCTATATGGATCTATTTGGACCAATCAGTCCTAGATCCATTAACCACGAGAAGTATACTCTGGTCATTGTGGATGAGTACTCAAGATACACTTGGGTATACTTCCTGATCAAAAAGAGTCAGGCAGCTGAAACAATTATGTCCTTTGTCAGCAATATTGAAAATTAAAATGACATCAAAGTCAAACATATTAGAACTGACAATGGAACAGAGTTCAAAAATAATAAACTTGAATGTTTCTGTGATGAGAAAGGAATTTCCCAAAAATTTTCCTCACCTTACACACCTGAACAAAATGGTGTGGCTGAAAGGAAAAATAGAACACTCATTGAAGCAGCCAGGACAATGCTAAATGGATCAGTCCTTTCCAAACACTTTTGGACTGAAGCAGTAAAGACTGCCTGTTACACACAAAACAGATCCATCATTGTTAAGAGACATAGCAAAACTCCTTATGAGTTATTCAAGGGAAGGATCCCTGACATCAGCTACTTTCATGTCTTTGGGTGTCCTGTGTTTATTCATAATCACAAGGATCACTTAGGAAAATTTGATGCCAAAGCTGATGATGGATACTCCCTTATCTCAAAGGCCTTCAGGGTGTTCAACACTAGGAGACAGCATACTGAGGAAACATTTCATGTTACCTTTGATGAGAGCACTGATGCAATCAGTGTCTCTAACAACTCAGTGGAAGAGATAGGTATTGATGAATCATCAAGATACCCTCCTGATGAACATCATCCTGAAAATGGTCCTTCCACTCAGTACCAAGCAAATGCTGACATCTCCTATTACATCATTCCCCACAACCTTCCTTACCCAACCATCACTGAGTTTGTTGAAGCACAAAGAAGTACTGATGAAATCATTCAGACTGAACAAAGTACTCAGGAACCAAACAATCACAATGATGAGTCAACCCACTCAGACACTCAAGATGCTGAAGATCATCATGTGTTACTCATTACTGATAAAAAACACTTAAGCATAATTTATATACAAATAGGGGGAGATTGTTGGGTCCTTCAGTATCCAAGAGTCGTTAAAACAGGATTTGAATACAAATTAAGCTAAGTGTTAATTAAACCGAAAACATTCTAAGTCACTGAGTGAACAGTCACTCAGTGAGTTTCCTTCAAGATGCTCAGGACGAGTCTAAGAAGAAAGACTCACCAATTCAGGAAGGCGGTTCTCCTTGAAGTGTTACTTGAGACGAAGAAGAAGGTAATGGGATCAGTGAGCATTAGACAAGAGCTCACTGAACCCCAGTCTCCTCAACAACAATAACTGAAAACTGAAGACTGAAGGCGAATGACTGAAGAACCATGAAGCCTGAAAGAAAGGCTGGATTGAGCGGGAAGGTTTGAAGAAGATAAGAACAAGTCTTATCAGGGTCAGAACAAACCATCCCTCAAGTGGCTAAAAGTCGAAGAAGTGTCAGGTCTGACACTCGAATACTTTTTGGCTCAATCCTATTGGTTCTTGGAAATGACAACTACTGTTGTAGTTGTCAGACACGCCTTCCCATTGTTTATGTATTTTTTAGTCTTTCAGTACTCTTAACATGTTTGCCTATAAATAGCAAACAAATGGAGAAAAGAGGGTTAGGTATTTTTGTGCAATTAAAGCTTAGAGTTTCACAATACCCCTTTCTCTCCTACAAAGAGTAACGTATCCCTGAGATAGCTCAGTGGGTCGAATTGCTACCACTTAAAGCATTGCTTAAGTTTAGATAGGAGACACCATACCTTGTCTATTCAATCCCAAGTGTTTGTTCCGCAAAACACTTGGGTAATAGATTATTTGATTCATTTCTAATAAGAATTTAAACGTTGAAAATACTTTGTTCTTTTATATTAACGTTTCATTAACTGTTAGAATTAATCAATACATTGTATTAGTCATAAACACAAATAGATTAACTTTATAGTTAACTCTAAGCGTGTTAAGGGAACAACAATAATCCATCTTCTTCGTAATCAATTATTCCAATTAAAACAAATACGAGCCTTTTAAACGTTGAAGAACATTGAAACCAATAATCCAATCTCTTGTATGTGTTCGTCATCTCTATATTAAACTGGGAATCAGATCCATGTACTGTTCAAAACTCTCATCAACTTAATTACCATCATAAGTGATAGTAGCATGCTGTTTGGTCACTTGGGAATTCACACTAGAAATCATTGTGAGCAACAAATCTTATTTGATTAGCAGCTTTCCCTTCAATCACATTACCATGAGTCACAACAGCTTACAATCAATAACACCATACTTCTTATTAATTCAGTAGCAGTAATAACTCCAAACAAGCATTAGTAAAATCGCACAAGCAGCTTTAACTTTTCAATAAACAGCACCAAGAATCAAACAACTATTACCAGCAGCTTTAATCAAGTTGAGCAACACGAATAACTAGCAGCACTAATAACCATTGGTAGTAGTAACAGTCATCGAGCAACAAAAAATGTGAAAGCAGTATTAATGGAAACATAGCAGCATTAATCTTGTTAGCGTGGCAGCATAAACAATATGTAGCAGCATTAAGTACGAGAGCAGCACTAACTGCTTAAACCGAGCAGCATTAATACTAACTTAGCCGTACAAACGATCAATGAGCATTACTAATTTACCAATAAGCAGCACGAACTCAAACCACCAGTAACATGAATCACCTACGCATCTTTATCCACATTCAAAACATTGTTCCTCCTAGGGTTCATTAGTGAATCTGTATTTGATTCTCCACAACAGTGTTACTATTCTTTAACATCTCTCGTAACCCTCGATCATAAAACCTTCTCAGTCAAATCTCACCAATCATTATAAAACGTATTGTAGTTGTAAGAAGATAAAACCCTAAAACAACGATTTCTTACAAACCCTAAACACCAATCAATCATCTTGATTCAACAAAAAACCAGAATGAATAACAAACAGTAGCACCATAAACTCTCTAATCGACTTCCATAGCAGGTTGTCATAACAGAATCAGTAACTCAATACCAAAGAAACCCTAAACGTATTTAGAAAACCCTAAAGAATTCGTACCTTAAGCCAAAGCTGTGGTTTTTTATGACAAGATTAGAGCATGAATTCGACTTTCATGATGAATGAAATCAGTAGAATAAAGAAATCCTTGAAAATCAAAACCCTAAGAACACTAAAAATCCGACTTTCTTCAACCTTTTTCTGCAGCAGACTTTGACAATTTATATCTTTTAATTGACAGCTTAGACTGCAGATCCCTCCAGTGAGAATGTACCTTGATGTATGCAGAACCTCCAGCAAAAAATTCGTTAAGATCCAACGGTTAACGAATGATATATCGCCTTTTTACCACAGCACTGCAGAAAGTTACGAAAATAAAACCAAGTCAATTTTTTCTTCATTCTTCGACAAATAAAACCTTGTAGAAACCCTAGATCACGAGCTCTCTGAGCTCTGATACCAATTGTGAAGATCATTTAGAACTCGAGGTTGGTTTAGACCTCATCTAGGATTAACAATAACAATGGCGGAATATTCAAACAAATAATCAATTGTTATTGAACAAGGTTTTCATCATTATCATTCATACATAACTACAAGCCCCGATTCTACTTGATCAATTGTAGAATGGTTACTCAACAATAACAGGGATCAAAGATCCTTGAGGCTAAACCAAACACTACTCTAGGCATTTACACAAACAACCAAACGCCTAGGACACACACACTTTTACTAGACGTTTACATCTTTTCTCTGTGCACACTAAAACATACGCCCTATGTCTCTTTATATAATAGAGATATTGATGAACTCAAATAAGTATATTTTATTATCATCATTTATCCTATTTATTTGACTTGTTTTATTATATTATCCATGAGAATCGATACATTAATGTTTACTTTAGTAATTCTCAGGTAAAAATAAGCATTATGTGAAACTTGGCGATTTTGGACTAATTATGGAGCAAAACAAGCGAGATGTCAAAAGTCTACTGAAATCCAGAAGATGCGCCGTATCTCACTCAACAGATACGACGCAATATCATACTTAGATGAATTCGAAGACCATTGCCTGACTTTGAAGAATGCGCCGCATGCAATTATGTCATGCGCCGCATATGAAACTTTGGTCAAAGAAGAAGATCAAGCTCGTTCTACTCCAGATACGCCGCAATATACTTCTAACATACGACGTATCACTATCAAGATTTCACAAGTTACAATCCAAGTACATGTGCCGCATACAAAGATCAAGTTACGCCGCATCTGAAGACGGTGTACGAATATTCCAGAATATATTAATCTTGGACCCCACGCGAAGTTAAGTCAATGCGCCGCATCTATCAACTCAATGTGCCGCATCTATCCCTGAGACAGAAACTATAAATACCCCAAGGACAGACGAATTTGAGCTCTCTGAGACTTTAGACCTAGACGTAACCCTAGAGCCGAATTCAGACGACCAAGCAGCACAAGACACACCTCAAACAAAGATACAAGAGCTGTAAGAAGGTCCTGCATGTATTCAATTATTAAGTAGTTTTGTTTTATTGTTTTAGTACACTTTAATTCATCAGGATTGATGGGCTTGTGTCATGTGACTACGAAAGATCATGCACTCCCCTTAATATTGCTTTCCCATTAATTAAAGTTTATATGTTGATGTCTTTGGTGACTTTTATTAGTGCATTGATAACCTCTGTGTCTAGCTGAGTCTTGCTTGGGTCGCCATGCCCCTTCCTCGCCTATTTGTTTTAGCGTCTCTTGAATAAATAGGATAGACATAAGTAATCATTAAGGGTTTACTCGCCGATAAGATTAGAGCCAACGAGAAAAGTTTAATTATATACACTTCATATAAAACTAGCAATAAAACAAGTGACAAGCTACTTAATTATCAGGACAGGTCTTCTTATTGTCTCGAGTATCTATCTGTGTACGTGTGTGCTAATCGCTGATTCGTGCTCATTAGTTTAGTTTTCTATTTAATCATAACCAAACCGTGCCAGTCTCTCAGGCTGAACCCCCCTTGCGTTAGATTAGGTTGTATAGCTAACTTAGGATATTAAAATACTGATTAGAATAACTAGATAATACGCTCCACTCTTAGTGATCGACACTCTACTTACCATTATATTCATACTGACCGGGTACACTGCTCGTTAAGTGTGTGTGTTATTGATAAGTCGGCTAAATATAAATTTAAAACTTGAGTAGGCATTAATACTGCTAAACCGCAACGACACATCACGCGCACCATCAAGTTTTTGGCGCCGCTGCCGGGGAGTGAATTGTTATTATCTGTTAATTTGATTTAGTATTTTAATTAGGTTTTTCTTTTTAGTTTTTTATTAGATTCTAACCACTAACCCTGTTGTATATTAGATAGATTGCATTCATTGTATTGTTTGCATTTTTTTTTTTTTTTTTGTGTTTTTTGTTTTATGTAATTTTTGTTTCTTTTTGTTTGTTTTTATTTTTGTTTTTCTTTTTTCTATTTTTCTGCATTCTGCTGTCGTTGTATTGTGCCTATACAAACGATACGGCGCATCTGTTTTTACAGATACGGCGTATTGCGTTTTAATATTTATAAAATACAACGCATTTAATAAATTCGAGTACGACGCATCTTTCCCCAAGATACGGCGTATTCTGTTTTTAATAAGAAATTTTTCTAAACCCTAACGCCATACGGCGCATCTGTTTTAACAGATACGACGTATTTTCTATTTAAATTAAAAACAGTTTTTCGAATTATTAAACAGAAGCGACGCATCGATCTTTATCGATACGGCGCATCTGCTAAATCAAAAATCTATTATTTTGAAACGTAACGAAAATACGGCGCATTAGCTTTTGTTAATATGACGCATTTAATTTTAATAAATATAATCGATTTTTTATAATTTAAACTTGATACGGCGCATTCTAATTCATAAGCGGTGTATCTGTTTTCTGAATAAAAGTCTGATTAAATTTTAACGAAATAAGATACGGCGTATCCAACTTTCTGGATACGGCGCATCGTTTGCAGATAGCAGCAACTTTTATTTTTCGTATTTCGTTTTCGTTGTTAATTTTCTGATATCATACTTTCTTGAACATACCCTACTGATGCTTTTGTGATGATTTCAGGAAGTGCTTGACCAGGAGTTCAACTAAGAACTTGATTAAACCTTTCGAAGATCCTGAACGAGCCTTACATTCGCTTAAAAGGCTTTTCAACACAAAAAGCTTTGAAATTTCAAGTTCGTTCGAGCTTGATTACTTTTCTGAAGAGAAGGAGGAAGAAGAAACAGAAACAATGACGGAAAACACTACTATGGAGGAATACATGAACAAAACCCGTGCTGATTACAGTTCCGGAGTTACTAGACCGAAGTTTGATGAAAAGTCAAAGTTTGAGTTGAAGGGTCAGTTTCTCAAGGAGCTAAGAGAAAATGCTTTCAGTGGAACAGAACATGAAGATGCTAATGAACATGTTGAAAAAGTCCTCGAGATTGCAGATTTGCTTACTACAGAAGGAGTCTCTGACGATCAACTTATGCTAAGAATCTTTCCAATTTCGCTAAAAGGAGCTGCTAATAAGTGGCTAAGGAATGAACCTGCTAGTTCAATCACAACATGGGAAGATTTGAAGAGCAAATTCCTGAAAAGATATTGTCCACCTGCTAAAACTGCTAAAAAGATGGAGGCTATCAACAATTTCAAGCAAGAGCCTGATGAAACTCTTTATCAAGCTTGGGAACGATTTAAAGACCTATTGATGAAATGCCCTCAACATCATCTAAGTGAAATGCAGGAGATAATATTGTTTTATCAAGGATTGGACGTGCCTACTAGACAAATCTTGGATGCTAAGGGAGCTGTGCCTCAAATGAGTGCAGCCAATGCTAGAAGAGCTATCCAAGAAGCTGCTGATCACTCTCAAAAATGGCATGACGGAACCTCTACTAGATCTAAGAGCGGCACTAATTTTGACGGGTTTGCTGCAATTCAAGCTCAATTGGATAAAATTAGTAGAGAGATGAAGAAGCGTGATGAGAAAGTTTATGCTGCCCAAGTTGGATGCGAAAAATGAGAAGGACCTCACTACACTAAAGATTGCCCTAAAAAGAATGAAAGTGAGACTTTTGAAGAAGCATACTATACACAATTTGGACAACCATTCCGACCTTCAGGAAGATTTAGGGAAGCTGCTCCGGGATACTATCAAAAGAACAACTATAATCCCACTTATCAAGAAAGGAGGCAGACTTTGGATGACACTCTAAAGCAAATTATGGCCGATGCTGCTAAAAGACATGAAGAGAACACCGCTATGATCAAAGAAATCCGAGCCTCAACGGATACCGGATACTATAACAAGAAATCAAAGAGCTTCAATCAAAGCATTAGAACAACAAATCGGACAAATGAGCAAAGTTCTTCAAGAAAGGGGATACGAAAGTTTACCTAGCTCAACTGAAACTAACCCAAGAGATCATGTCAAGGCCATATGCACTACTGAAGAAGTCACGCCTAACATACCTTTTCCTAGAAGATTGATGAATGGTAATGATGCTGCGAAGCCCAAATTTTTCTTTAATTCTTCAATCAGTTTAAGGAGGTTACTCAACGAGAAGGCAAAGATTGAAGAGGAGAACAAGGCTACAATGAAAGAAGAGAGCTCTGCTACCGACTTACGTGCCTTGCCTCATAAAGAAAAGGACCCAGGAAGTTTTACTTTACCTTGTTCAATTAATGACATATCTTTCAATAATGCATTAGCTGACTTAGGAGCTAGAGTTAGTGTTATGCCCCTTAAGACATTCACTACCCTAGGACTAGGAAAATTAGCACCAACTAAGCTGCTTATTGAATTGGCTGATAAAACGGTAAAACGACCTGAAGGAGTTGCTGAAAATGTGCTAGTTAAGATTGAGAAGTTTGTTTTCCCCGTAGACTTTGTTATATTAAATATGCCCGAGGATGTTAAGATTCCTTTAATCCTTGGAAGACCTTTCTTGTCTACCGCCCATGCTAAGATTAATGTGTTTAAAAGAAAAATCTCATTAAAGGTAGGGAATAATAAACTAGTCTATAAGTGCCAAAATCCTGCTAAAAGCATAATTAGAGGCGTCTATGTGCTAGGATTAAGAGAACGTATGGACCTCGATCTAGAAGCTAGGTTTATGGGAGAAACATTGATTCAAAACAACTCAACTAATCTGTTAGGATCTCTGGGAAATAAGAGTTTCATTGTTGCTGCCGATAGTGTAAAGTTGGTTCCTGCCGATAGCTTTGGTTCCTGCTGAAAGCTCATTGCTGCCGACAGTGTTATTTTGTTTCTACCGATAGTAGTGTTCCTGCGGATAGTGTTATTTGTTATCCGCATATTTAGAATGTTTGTTAAGATTTATTTTTAGAAGAGATTGTTGTTTATCTCTTCACACGTTTACTTGTAGAACGGGTTAGGGTTAGGTGATCTTGTTAGTATAAAAGATAAACCCGTCTATGAGTTTATGTACGCCTTTAACACCTTTAACGTTTTTTTCAATATTCAAGAACACAATTCTTAGTTCATAGTTTGATCCATAGAGGATCATTGTTCGTTTAGAGTTTTCTTCTTTATAATACTTGCTGTTTAGTTTCCGCATAAACGCTTGTATTGTATACAGAGGTTCTTGTTTATACCAAGCTCAATCAAGCTCGAAGTACTCGATCCTACAAGTGGTATCAGAGCCAGGTTAGGATCTCTGATAAAGAAGGAAACATTGTTGAGTTGTCTTTCTTGAATCTTTTAACAATGTCGCTGTTGTCGGGTGATAAATTTGAAATATTTGCAATGAAGATTAGGAATTTGTTTCAAAATAAGTCTGTGGAAAAGCTGACTGATAAAGGTGAATCCTTTAATACAAAAGAGAATATGGAAGAATATGCTCTGTTGGGGTTTCCATCTCAGGTACAACGATGTAATTCTGCTTGTCAAGAATTGTACTCAACACTCAATAATGAATATGATGAAATGAAATCTAAGTATAATGAATACTTTATTAAGGTTCAAGCTTATGACAAAGCAGTTAAAACATTAGAAAAGCAAAAAGTTTGGTTTCAAAAGAATCAGTTAGCTTATGAGGAAAAGATAAAAGTTTTAGAGAGGGACTTGAAAAACACCACTAATGAGCTTAAACATTCTGAGTCTCAAAAGGCTGAGATGGTGTTAGAAAAACAAGATATGCAGACTAAACTAGACAATACCTTGGCTAGGTTTAATAAATGGAAAGATTCATCTAAAAACCTAAACAAGTTAGTTGATAGTTCTATGTCTACGAAAACGAAAAGAGGTTTAGGGTATGGTAACCTGATAGGGCCAAATCAATTTTATGACCCTAATGAGTATAGTGTTTTTGACCCTGAACCTGCAGACTACCAAAAACCTGTTATGTATGTGAAAGAAGGTGGAATGAATGCTGTTTCTCCACCTATAAGAGGAGTTTTTATGCCTACTCCTGTCCTCTCTCTCTCTGATATTGACTCAGATGAGTCACAAATGGTTTATGGTAAAAAGTCCAAAGACTTACCTGAATCTAATAATTGTGTCCCTTGTCACACAAGTGACAAATCCTCAGAAGCAGAGTCTGAAGACTTTGTTTCATGTGACTCAAGTGAAAAGTCAAACACACCCAAATATCACATGTCCTCAAGTTCAACTAATAATAAATCTGTTCCTAAATCAGCCTTTTCAGATAACAGCTCAATTAATTCTTTTAAAAACAACTTTGTTCCTAGTTCCACTAGTGATAATGGTGTCCATATTAAGAAAAGTTGTAGTAAAAACAAGGCTGCTCAGAAAAAGACATGTTTTGTGTGTGGTAGTCAATATCATCTAATTAAAGATTGTGATTATCATGAGAAAAGAATGAAAGGTGGGCAACATCAAACCAGACCATTGTGGAAAAATGTTAAACAGATACCACCATATGTTCCACAAGCAGCAGGAATGAACTTTTATAGAGGTCCCATTCCTGCTGATAGACCTGTTCCTGCTGGTACCTCTGTTCCTGCTGATATTCAGAGAACCATTTCTGTTGGTTCCTCTTCATACATTCAAAGGGATCTCAGACCTGGCTATAATAATCACATCTTTGGAGGGGGAATGGTTTATTCTCCATGGTTTTTTTGGTAATTGTTCTGTTTGGTTTTTCATGTTGTTGTAATTGTGTTTGCTGGCTTGAAGAGCAGTCTTAGCCCAAGGGGAGGCTATTGCTTGCATTTTTGTCCTGCTTTTCATTCATTCATGTTTTGTTTGTGTTTTTCTAAATTTGTTTTGCAGGTTTTTCAGTATCTTTTGTTAGTTAACTTTGTTTTGCAGCTTATTAATGCTTGACCTTATAGCTAAATTCAGCAATTTTCATTCATTCATAAGAGAGTTAAGTACATTCAGTTGCTGGTTACAAAAGATTATGAGTTTCAAAAGCTACTAATCAACAACATTCATATCATCATTCCAACCTTCTAACATCAATCTACCTAATCCCTATCACCTATTCCATCTTCTCTTTACCCTTACCCAAATTGTCAGGCATGAACCTCTTTCCTCTCTGGCGAATGATCTCTTCATAAACATGGGGGACTGCAAGTGCCAAGATGACTGGCCGTGGTTGTCTTTGTTCAGGGGGTGGCTTTGAAGAGCTTGAGGTAGTTGGCCTCTGATGACTTCTGGATCGTGTCCTTGAAGTTGGTTGGATTGGTTGTGAAGTAGGGATTTTTTGAATTGAGGAGTTGGATTGGTTGGTTGTGGTTTTGGGTTGCTTGATTGTGAAGCTGGCTGGGTTGGCTTGGGAGTGGTTCTGGTGAGAATCTTCCTTTGTCTTGGATCTTTGCCTTCACGTTGTCGATGGTGTCGACTTCTAGGGTTTGGTTTTTCTCGACTAGTACCTTCTTGATGTTTAGCCTTGCCTTTTGGTACCGGTACTTTATAGAAAGCTGCAGTTGTTCTCTCCATCTCTTCAGCGAGCAGAGCTTCAGTTTCCTTCATCTGTCTTCTGTCCTCATCTGTTAAAGGAAAATTGGGAGGGAAAGTCTCCCATTCACCCTGGTAATACACCAAAGACTTCAACTCTGATGAATCTTCGTCATCAGAGCTAAAGTACTCAAAAGAAGAAGGGGTAGATGGAAGAGGATCAGATGAATCCTCCTCAACCTTGGGCTTACCTTTGGTTCTAGAGGATGATGCTGTTTTGGGGAAGTAGTTGTTCCATCCTGAGTCTCTAGAGGAGGAAGAATCTGATGAGATTTCGATGATTGGATGTTTGGATGAACTCATAATGTGGCTTGTTTTGGAGATTTTGTTTGATTTGTGGTAATAAAGGGTTTTGTGATGATAAAGTTATGTGATCTGAGGGTTATATAACGATATGGAGATTAGTGCAAAATTTTTTGATGGTTGGTATTGAGAATTAATTTGGGTAAGTTGTTCTTAATGACTATGTTCGGTAGGTTGACTTCGGTCAAACCACCTCATTCCTGCCGATTGGTCAAACCTCCTATTGCTGCCGAATGACCAAATGTTTCTGCCGAAAGGTCAAACTTTCTTAAGTTAATTGGTCAATGTTACGTGCAATGAATTGCAGCAATTTAAAGTGTTATTTTTGGCAACACAACGCATAATTGCACATCTCTCATCTCAAATTCTCTAAAACCTCTCGAACCCTAATTTTCCCTTTCCAAACCCTAAATCATTCCTTCAACACAATGACAACTCTTCGTTACAAGGATGATCATAACAAGGTTGCTTATTTGGAATCTTCTTCAAGAAGTGTTGGTTATGATGATGTTCTGACATTTCTTCGTGGGTCATCTATTCGTTATGCCCTCACTTATTGTCCAGTGACGGTATATGATTCATTGGTCAAACAATTTTGGAGGACAGCTAAGGCAAGACACATCGTGGGAAGGGAAGCTGATATTGTTGCTACCATTGATGACCAAGAAGTGATTGTTACTGAGGAGTTGATTAGAGTTCAGCTTCAATTTCCTGAGGAGCAAGGGGAATTTGATCTTTCAAGGCAAGATATTTCTGATGGTATGGCAGCTATAGGGTATCCTGTTACTGGAAGTTGCACCTTCTTGAAAAATAGGTTGTCTCCTCAATGGAGGTTTCTGATTCACACTTTACTTCAGTGTCTTAGTGTTAAGTCAGGTGGTTGGGATCAATGTCCAAGTCCTATTGCATCTGGTCTAGTCTGTTTATCTCAGGGTAGGATCTTTAATTAGGCAAAATATATTTTTGAGGGAATGATTGAGAATCTCAGTAATGGTAAAAACAGCTTTTTGATGTACCCTAGATTTCTTCAAATCATCTTAGGTATACAGACCATTAATACATCCCCTAAGATTATAAATAGGTTGACTGCCAAAATGTTTGCCCTGATGAAGATGAAATTTACTGGCCAACATTTGCCTTTGTTGCCTCATATGTTACACAACCCTGATCCTGCTGACAACCCTGATCCTGCTGATATCCCTGATCCTGCTGATATCCCTGATCCTGCCGGAAATCCTGATCCTGCTGAGAATGTCAATATCCCACAATCACCTAATGCAACTGAACAAGAGACTTCAGTTGCTGCTGATGCATCTGCATCTATTGCTGCTGATGATCCTTTACCACCATCACCCAGACCAGTAACACCTACACCTGAGCCTAATGACAATGTTGAATCTAATGATCAGACCATCTCAGCTGATACACCTATTATCCAGCCATCTCCTTCTGTGGAATTACCCTCTTCTTCAAGGCTTTCATCACCTAGTCCTACTAGGCAGCCATTTAGTTATGACACCAATGCAGGGGAGAGATTTAATGTTTCTCCACCCAGAGTCAATGTAGCTCCTAATACCTCAAGTGCTCCTGCTGGTGGAGATGATGATGCTGTTGATCTGTCCCAGTTACTTGACAGATCTGTGAAGAAAATCGAGGCATTGGAGTCAGAACTTAATGAGACAAAAAGGATTTTTAGTGAGAAAGTGAAGAATTTGGAAAAGGAGCTCAGGGATTCTAATGAAGCTTTTAGTAGAACTATCCAAGAACTAAATGAAAAGATCAGCATATTGGAGGGTAGTCATGTGCAAAAGAAAAGAAGGGTTATTCTTTCTGAGTCTGAGGAAGATCAGGATGATATGATATTTGATGGGCTTAATGTTCTAGCATCTGTTTCTCTTGATGGTGCAAATACTGAAGTACCTACAACTTCTGAGCACAACATCACTCCTCAAGCACAGGTCTCCACTGAAGCAAGGACCACAGCTGATGATGTCTCCATTGCTGCCGATGTCTCCATTGCTGCTGATGTTTTCTGCTGTTACTGCCAATGTTGAAAATATTTCTTCTGCATCTAAGGCTCCTGTTACTACTGTTGGAAGTTCATCTGTTGCTGCTAAAGGTAACATCATTCCTCCTGAAGTAACTGAAAATGATGAAGAGATAGCTGCAAAGGTGCAGGAACAGGAAATTGCTGCTGAAGAAGCTAGATTAATTCAGCTTGCTCAAGATGAAGAGATTGCAAGACAATTGTCTGTTGATGAGAAGAATGTTGCTGAGATTATAAATAACCCAAGTTCAGATGATCCTTCTTCAGAAGTGTTTAGTGCTCAAGTTGAATATTTGTTGAACACTGACATGATTATTAGAGCTCATGGGTTTATGGTTCTTCAAATGTCAGAATTGGATCCAGATGAAAGGTCAGAACTGCTCAAGGCATTCATCTTAAAGAAACAAAGAGCAACCACTTGGAATGAATTGATGCACAGGATCAAGGAAAGACAAAGGTTAGGATATAAGATGCCCACAAACAGAGATAATATCAATTTTATGAAGGTGTATCTGAAGAATGAAGCTAACTACAAGATCAGTGACTTCAAGGGTTGGAATGATGGTGCAATTCAAAAGTTGTTCCTTGATACTTATGCAAAGCTCAACTCTATAGTAGACACTGATATTCCACAAAGCAGGAAAAGAGCATCTTCATCTTTGGAGTCTGATGTTGCAAAAAGAATGAAGTCAGGAGAAGGATCTCAGGATGATTCATTCATTGCTCAAAGTTCTACTGTTGATGCATCTGAGGTACCACAAGAAGGTCTTGTTCCTGCTGATCCTCCTACTGCTAATGTTTCTGTCTCTGCTGAGCCTTCTGTATCTGTTCCTATTCTACAATATGGTCTAAGAACAAGGCAGAGGAGTCAATCTTTCCACTCTTCTTCTGTGGATATTCTTGAAGTGGATGATCATGATTTGATTGAGGTTGATTCTAAAAGTGATTCAGAGGGTGACTCCATTCAGTCTTAGGGTCATATTGCTCATTGGGAGATTAGATCTACTTCAGATGGTGATGTTAATGTTTGGTTTTCTCTTGATGGGATAGTCAAATTATTTATATTTCTGAGAGAGATCTTGAATAGGGTTGAAAGAAAAGATTTGGAGCATCTTTATAGGATAGTGGATAATCATTATCAATCTACTACTCCAACTGGAATTGGTTTGCTGCTTTGGGGAGATTTACAAGTCTTGATGAATAAATTGGATGGAGATAAGGCTAAACTAGTGTGGGGTAATCAATCATCATGGAGAATATTTTCTTGGAGATTATATCCCTATTCCAATGTTCATGTTGTGGAACTCACCTCTGGCAAGTTCCTAACTATGTTTGTGGATATTGCTTATCCTTTAACTGAAGGAGTGTTAAAGAGAATGCTAACTCAGAAGGTCAGAGTTCCTAAGCATACTATAGGAAATGATCTAACCACAGCTGAACAATTGGTTAAATTCATCAAGGATCAAATTGCAGCTAAGGGATGATCAGCTTAAGGGGAGGATAAAGCTCAAGGGGAGGATTGTTCTTGTTGTTGTTGTATATTTTCTATCTTTCTTTCTTTCTTTTGTTTCTTTTCTTATTTTCTTTTATTTTGGTGTGATTCTTAGTTCAAAAAAAAAAAAAAAAAAAAAAAAAAAAATTGTGTATATTTTGTGTGCTAATAAGTGGTTTTGAGCAACACCTTGCAGGTACAGTGTTGGTGTTTACACCTGCACAATAAATGGTGCTCAACTCACCATGTCTTGCAGACAAGAAAGAGTTGACTCACCATGAGGGTACGGCTCTGGTGTGATTATCAAATCCGTTGATAGCTGTAATAGCTTGCTCAAAGCTATAGGGTATTTCAACTCACCCATGATTCATTTCTGAGAGTTGAAAATGGTTCTCAATTCACCATGGATGTAACCCTTATGGGATCCAAAGGATTGGCTAGTCCACAAAAGTATGGTTTGTGGTAAAGACACTTGGTATCCATATTTGGTATTCAATTCACCAAGGTTTTGCTGTAACCTAAGAATTGACTAGTCCTGAGCAAACGGCTACAGGTAAAGACAAGTCAAATCCGTTTATAGTTGCTGATTTGCTAATAAATCAGATGGTTATCAATGTACCATGGTCTAACACACCTAAACATTGGCTACTCCAGTAGTGATGGCTATTGGTAAAGAGACATCAAATCCATTAATTTTCAATGATTCACCCTCACAGGAGTTAACACACCTGGATGTGATGAGAATAGTATGAAACTTCAAGTGATTTGATGTACATATTGTCATCGTAGCAGCCAAGTTCAAGTGAAAGTAATGGTGACCAGTATACATGTTTTGAAGAAGATTTCTTGTTCCTGCTGAACTATTGAAGTTGCTGCTGGATGCTATAGAAGCTGGAATCTTGCAAGTTATGGATGTTGCTGCTGGTTACTTAAAATTGTTGCTGCTAAGTCGCAGTCCTCAAGCCTGAGAGTTACAAGCTCTATCACATTGGAATCTTGCAGGTTAACCTAGTCAACCTCAAGATTAGGGGAGGATTGTTAGGATCTCTGGGAAATAAGAGTTTCATTGTTGCTGCCGATAGTGTAAAGTTGGTTCCTGCCGATAGCTTTGGTTCCTGCTGAAAGCTCATTGCTGCCGACAGTGTTATTTTGTTTCTACCGATAGTAGTGTTCCTGCGGATAGTGTTATTTGTTATCCGCATATTTAGAATGTTTGTTAAGATTTATTTTTAGAAGAGATTGTTGTTTATCTCTTCACACGTTTACTTGTAGAACGGGTTAGGGTTAGGTGATCTTGTTAGTATAAAAGATAAACCCGTCTATGAGTTTATGTACGCCTTTAACACCTTTAACGTTTTTTTCAATATTCAAGAACACACTTCTTAGTTCATAGTTTGATCCATAGAGGATCATTGTTCGTTTAGAGTTTTCTTCTTTATAATACTTGCTGTTTAGTTTCCGCATAAACGCTTGTATTGTATACAGAGGTTCTTGTTTATACCAAGCTCAATCAAGCTCGAAGTACTCGATCCTACATAATCCTAATCATGAGAACCTCGAGGAATTTATTGACCTTATTGTACCTACCGAACTTAGGCGTGATATTGTCAATGATTCTGATGATGAGTGGTATGATTGCGAAGTAATTAACAAACATAGGAGAATAGTTAAGAATACAAATTTGAATAATGATATGTTTATTGAACTACCACCCCACCTTGCATATTTATGCCTATATAATAATAAGAATTTCCCGTCTATCATTTTGTCATCTCTGCCCGAAAGGGACAGAACTTTGTATCTATAAAAAGGCGTGATATTAAGAGAGCAAGGCGTGGTTTAGGACAAGGAGTGTTCAATATTACTGGACTGGCGATGAGGGAGCGCGATGCTTCCGACTCTTTCAGTGATCGGTATTAAGGAGCTGAACGTGAGTCTAACTTGAAGACTCTGGAATAAAGACAAGTGCTGACCGGGAGACAACCCGATGGAAAAAAATTTACTTTTCTGTTCTGTGTCGAGTCTGTTAGACCTGCAGAAGATGCGGCGCATCTCCATCATAAGATGCGACGCATCACCTGCACTGGTCATATCTTATTTCATTTTCTGCATTTTTATTTTTGACTTTAAAACTTTCTGTCAGTTTATTTAATGCGGCGCATCCCTGGTTAAGGATGCGACACATCTTCTATTCTGGTTCGTATTTATTCCAGGCTCGATACGGCGTATCTTCTTTCATAAGATACGGCGTATCGACTGACCTGATGATTTACAGTTTAATTTTTTAGGTTTTATTTTTACTAACTACTAATGTATTATGCAAGTTCGAACCTTCTTAACTCAGGTGTGTTAAAGTCTAAATGGTATTATAGATTCCTGCATTTTTTGTGGATACATCATCTATGAAGCTTAAGCGTTCTAATCCACAAGAAAGTTGATTTTTGCTCTTATACGAATAATGGAGGATCATACCGAGCAAATCTCAGGGGAGTTTTTCTGTTCTAATTCTTTTATTTTCCAGTTTTTAACCTTTGACACAAACAACGAGGACGTTGTTTAACTTAAGTGGGGGGATGGAGAATTAGAACACTTACTTGTCCTAAACTTTTTCAAAATATGCTTAAAATGCGCTTAATATATCAAAATTTAAAATTTTTTAGCATGTTTTTGTTTAAAGTCTAAATTACATAACCGCACACATAACTCTATTCTTTCAAAAATATTAAAACTTTAGTGTGCTGGTGACTTGTAAACTTTAGAACTTGGCTTGTATACTATTCGAGACCACCATAATGAGTATTATCTATATAATTGGAGTAACTTGTCTAAATTGGTAAATTTCTAGGATTACACCCAAATAGCCTTTATATGTTATGTGATATTAACTAACTACATTGGTTAGTTAACCCCCGTATAAACCCTTTGTTTACTCTCACTCTTAGAGTAAGATACCCCTAGAAAAACCCTTAGCGCCATTCCTTTCGTTTCTTACACCTTTGTTATAATGTTTCGATACACCCTTACACCTTAGCCTACCCTGTAGATTAAAATCCGTGGTTAATTGCTTTAGGCAAAGTGTGTTTCCTTACATTACCTGTGTTCGCGTGCGTAATTCATTATCTTTGGTTAGGTCGGGAAATTGCACAATGCAATTGGTATGAAAGTAAATATTGTATAACTTTTAGTTTATTTTTCGTGTGTTTGCTACTTTCACTATTACAGTTATTTCTGAAAGTATGAAGAGTATGGAAAAATTATCCGGAAAAATAGTGATAGAAAAGTTGTGAAATTTTACACATATATGTTGATGTCAAAAAAAAAAAAAAAAAGGAAAAGTTGGAAGTTTGTTTTAACCAACTTATGTAAAGTTTTGTATTAAGTGGGAGATATCACCACTATTTGTGTTGTTGTATATTATATTTATGGATTGAATGGGAGTTGGCCGTTATGGGAACGCCAACTAAGGTTATTCTTTGATTGAGATCTTGTTGAGTATAATTCGTGTCTACCTAAAGCGTGTGTTTCAAGTGTTAAAGCGTGAGTTATTCAATGATATGAGTCTTATTCATGGGATGGTTGGGAAAGTGATTAACCACACTTAGGATTTTAATTTATCTGTTTTGTTTATTTTTCATTTTACACCAATTTGTATCCCAAATATTATCCATACCCTATATCATTCTTCATCCAAACCTTTGATTTATTGAGATTAGGGATTTGAGCAATCTTAAGTATCGTAGTCGTGGATTCGGCTATGTATTTATGATTTTGTCGCCCTTTTTGATATAATATTATTGGTGAAGATTACTTGGTCCTATCTTTGGCCTATTCGAGTTGAGGATTTGAGCAATTGCAAGTATCGTGGTCGTGGATTCAATCATGTATTTGTAATTTTGTCGCCTTTTCTGGAATATGAGATCGATAGAGATTAAAAAGGATGATCAACCCATAAGCCTTAAAACCCTTTTTACCGCTTTAGACTTGTTACTCCTTGGCTTTAGTGGGGGAGATGCGTATACTTGCCAAGCCTATGATAGAATATTCGTCACAACTAAGCAACTAAATGATTTAGAATTGTTTTACATTAAAAATTATTTTGGTTTCTACTTCGTTAAGTGTTTGGTTGTGTGATTATGACAAAACGGATACGTGCTTAAATATAAAAATAAATCCTAATATCTTTTAGGATACATTTTCATATGTTTAATTCTAAGGTTTACTTGGGGACAAGTAAAGTTCAAGTGGGGGATATTTGATGAACTCAAATAAGTACATTTTATTATCATCATTTATCCTATTTATTTGACTTGTTTTATTATATTATCTATGAGAATCGATACATTAATGTTTACTTTAGTAATTCTCAGGTAAAAACAAGCATTATGTGAAACTTGGCGATTTTGGACTAATTATGGAGCAAAACAAGCGAGATGTCAAAAGTCTACTGAAATCCAGAAGATGCGCCGTATCTCACTCAACAGATACGACGCAATATCATACTTAGATGAATTCGAAGACCATTGCCTGACTTTAAAGAATGCGCCGCATGCAATTATGTCATGCGCCGCATATGAAACTTTGGTCAAAGAAAAAGATCAAGCTCGTTCTACTCCAGATACGCCGCAATATACTTCTAACATACGACATATCACTATCAAGATTTCACAAGTTACAATCCAAGTACATGCGCCGCATACAATGATTAAGTTACGCCGCATCTGAAGACGGTGTACGAATATTCCAGAATATATTAATCTTGGACCCCACGCGAAGTTAAGTCAATGCGCCGCATCTATCAACTCAATGCGCCGCATCTATCCCTGAGACAGAAACTATAAATACCCCAAGGACAGACGAATTTGAGCTCTCTGAGACTTTAGACCTAGACGTAACCCTAGAGCCGAATTCAGACGACCAAGCAGCACAAGACACACCTCAAACAAAGATACAAGAGCTGTAAGAAGGTCCTGCATGTATTCAATTCATTAAGTAGTTTTGTTTTACTGTTTTAGTACACTTTAATTCATCAGGATTGATGGGCTTGTGTCACGTGACTACGGAAGATCATGCACTCCCCTTAATATTGCTTTCCCATTAATTAAAGTTTATATATTGATGTCTTTGGTGACTTTTATTAGTGCATTGATAACCTCTGTGTCTAGCTGAGTCTTGCTTGGGTCGCCATGCCCCTTCCTCGCCTATTTGTTTTAGCGTCTCTTGAATAAATAGGATAGACATAAGTAATCATTAAGGGTTTACTCGCCGATAAGATTAGAGCCAACGAGAAAGGTTTAATTATATACACTTCATATAAAACTAGCAATAAAACAAGTGACAAGCTACTTAATTATCAGGACAGGTCTTCTTATTGTCTCGAGTATCTATCTGTGTACGTGTGTGCTAATCGCTGATTCGTGCTCATTAGTTTAGTTTTCTATTTAATCATAACCAAACCGTGCCAGTCTCTCAGGCTGAACCCCCCTTGCGTTAGATTAGGTTGTATAGCTAACTTAGGATATTAAAATACTGATTAGAATAACTAGATAATACGTTCCACTCTTAGTGATCGACACTCTACTTACCATTATATTCATACTGTAACACCCCAACCCGACAAGGGTAAAGATATCACAACAATGGATTCATATCAGATCAAAACAGAGCATACATCTACAGTAATACAAAAATCTCAAAGGTTTACAAATGAAATACTGAATCTACAAGGTTACAACAAAAACTTTCAAAACTAATTCTAAAACATAATATCTTCCATCCAATTCTAATCCAGAATAGCTACCAAGCCTTCTAAGTCCAGAGGTACACTCTCACTCATTCCCAGCATCCTACTAAAACCTGCCGCAGGAAAAGAAATGCGGCTGAGCTACGAGAGCTCAGTGAACAGATATATAGATGACAGAAACAATAACAGATAACAATACAGAAACAAATCCGGAATACAGATTATACAGATACTGAATTAAAGTGAAAGAATAGGAAAGGAATAAGGGCAAAAGAAAAGAAATGAGAAAGAGATAATGTACAAACCAGGTTTAGGGAAATACAGAAATCTATCACGAGCCCAGAGATAACAGATAATATCATAACAGAGTAATCATATAATAATCCAGAGGGGATGCCTCTCAAGTAACAGATAATATGAGGGGTGACCTCATGTATCAATTGGAGTGATCAGCTCCCAGATAATGTGAAAGACGTGTATCGCACACACCATCAGTCCCCAGATATACACATATAATAGTAAACAGTAACAGATAACAGAAATCAGATCAGAACTAGGACGCATCCATGCGCCCCAGTAGGCCAGATTCTTCTCCTACATAACAGATAAAATCAGGGACGGGACAGGTCATCACTCTCCTGCCCTAGAGTCATGCCATCGTTGCATCAATGACATGGACATGAAACCCTTATGCCTAGTGATTGGCTCGGATATCAGACTGTGGTCAAGGTCAAATGTCATATAATAAACAGAGTCATATTTAAGGGTTCATGGCAGAAGGGTCATGTCAACAATTCAGAATAAGATAATAAGGTTTAAATCAGAGTTTATCAGATTAAGTTTAATATCAAAGCTCAAGTTCAGATTAAAAGGTTTATTTCCAATAGTCCAAAAGAGTATATCAAAGGTTAAGAATTACAAGTTTATAGCAATAATCCATTTCAGAAGTTCCTGTCAAGAGTTCATTTAAATCAATCCTTTAATAATGGTTCTCATTGAAATGATCTTTCAAAATAGTTTTCAAAAAATGGTCTTCCAAAACTTTTAGTAACTTCCATTTCAAGTGGTATAGCTCCTTTTTAAAATAGCTTTTAATAAAGGTTCAAAATCCATTAGGTTCAGATAAGGATTTAACAGGTAAAGGTTTAGACCAAAAATCAAATCAAAGTTTACAACAGATATATCAGGTTAAGGTTCAGAACAAAGTTCACAGATCAGATTCAATCAAGATTCACAAATTCAGGGTTCAGAACAAGAGATCAATCAGAGTTCAGGAAAAAGGTTCAGAATAAAAGAATCATAGCAGAGGTTCAAACAAAAGGTTCAAGACAAACAGATCACAACCGAGATTCACAACAGAAGGGAACATAGCAAGGGTATAGAGGATCCTAATAAGGAAAATGAAATACAGAGAGAAAAGGGAAAGAAACACCCTTACTGAAAAAGGGCAGAATATCTGTACCTTATTAGCACAGCAGATAAACCAACAAACACAGAAAGAAAATCACGACTTCTCCTTCTTCACACCTAAGGAAGAGGAAGACAGAATTACTAAAGTTTCTTATTCAGATTATTCCTTTTTGTTTATCTCTTCATTTTATGTACTTTCTATTTTTAGTAACTTTCCAGATTTAGTAAGTTCCCATAATTAGCAGGTTTTCAGAATTAACAGATATTATCATTTCAGATTAGGTTTAACCCTTATTCAGAGATTATTATGGAATACAGTACATTTTTATCAAGTTACAGAAGTTTAGGGTTTTAAATGTAACTTCATTAATTTCCAAGGTCATTTGCGAAAAATACTTTAAGTTACAGAATTATACACTCATTTTATTCAGAATTACATTTTATTCCCTTAAGTTTCACAATTTACAGATTACACCCCTTTAGTTACATAATTTACAAAACCAACCTTATAATTACATATTTTACAAATTAAACCCTACAATATCCATAATTACCAACCAAGCATATTATATTTCAAATTTATAGAATATACCATCAGAATTTAGTACTTTACAGATTAGACCCCTCAGAATTCAGAATTTACATATTTAGTCCTTTAAGTTTACAAAACATATATATTAAGTCATAATTCATAACAATTACATAATTAGCCCATAAATCCTCAAAATTACACAACAACCTTTATATATCAGTATTAACTCTAAAAAACTTCAGAATTTCAGATTTACACTTTTGGTCCCTCCTTTTTAATTAATTTCAAATCGTAACCCTAATATGCCATTAATTCATTATATTGCAATATTTACACTTAGGACCCCAAAGTTATATTTTTCCCACATTCCTACAGATGTATATTATCTTACAAAAATATCCCAGAAGTTTCCAAGTTGACAAAACAGGTCCTTATACTTTTTATTTCAAATCGGATAACACTTTTTGCAAACAATTACAAACCCTACTATTCACCAATCATTGAACCATCATTAATTTATCCTTAAAACACATTTAATGACCAGAATTTCATCCAAGAACCCTAACCCTAATAACCCCGATTTCCATTTTATTTGTTTTCTTTATTTTCATGAAATACGGTTTTAACAATAATTCACCACGTTAAATCTAGGCTTCTAAAAATCAACCTCATATTTTACCCAGATCATATGACTTATAAAGAGCCCACGAAAAATAAATAGCATGCCCAGAAAAATTGGTTAACATATATTTGATATTTACGTATGTTTTAGACATCAAAATTACCACGACATGATTTAGGCTACCATAATTCGATCTATCATTTTTCCCAGGTCTATTACATCATATGAGGTCTAAATAAAATATTCATCATGCCCATAAATTCAGATTACATATATTTGTAATTTACGTGTTCTTTGATCATTATATTTTCATACGCATAGATTAGCATGCATGAATCGATTTACATAATTTATATGAGTTATATAACATGTAAAGATCACAGGAAAATTGCTATATTAATTTTAGAACATGTGGTTTAGTCGTACGAAATATTTACCTTGCGTTTGAGCAATTCGACAAGAAAAATGAAACAAGAACGAACCAGTGAAAACACGCACCAACCCTTATTTTTCCTAGCTTCCTTGCACCTCCAAGAACCCCAGAAAAATCCTTGTTC
This sequence comes from Artemisia tridentata subsp. tridentata, assembly GCA_021014915.2. NCBI lineage: Eukaryota > Viridiplantae > Streptophyta > Magnoliopsida > Asterales > Asteraceae > Artemisia > Artemisia tridentata. Next base: position 142,020,221 of record CP139509.1, read on the forward strand.
ACGTCCAGAACTTGTGTGATTGCCTTGGTCGAATTATTTTGTTGACGCTAGGGTTTTTGTTTAGTTTTGCGATTAGGTTTTTGGCTAGAAAATAAGAGATTTGTTTATAACTCTTAAAACCGACTAAGGGGGGGGGGGGCAGAGAATCAGGAATTCGGTATTTAGGATCAAGATATATTTTGGGTTGATTTTATTTATCCTTTCCTTACTTTGTTTTTACATTTTATTTAATTTAAAAGATTAAATCCTTATATTTAGTTAATTGTGTAATTTTCGGAATTTTAATAAATAAATGAGTATGATTATTTTTGAACATTGAAAATGATGTAACATTGTCCCAGAAATTAGTTTGTTTCAGATATAGTTCGATTTCAGAAGTTTTGGAATTATTTCAGAATTTTATAAGTTGTTTAATTAAGTTTTATGTTATCAGGGGTAATTTGGTCATTTTATGGGTTATCTGAATTTCAGGTATTACAACTTCTTCATTTCTTTTCTTTTGCCCTTATTCCTTTCCTATTCTTTCACTTTAATTCAGTATCTGTATAATCTGTATTCCGGATTTGTTTCTGTATTGTTATCTGTTATTGTTTCTGTCATCTATATATCTGTTCACTGAGCTCTCGTAGCTCAGCCGCATTTCTTTTCCTGCGGCAGGTTTTAGTAGGATGCTGGGAATGAGTGAGAGTGTACCTCTGGACTTAGAAGGCTTGGTAGCTATTCTGGATTAGAATTGGATGGAAGATATTATGTTTTAGAATTAGTTTTGAAAGTTTTCGTTGTAACCTTGTAGATTCAGTATTTCATTTGTAAACCTTTGAGATTTTTGTATTACTGTAGATGTATGCTCTGTTTTGATCTGATATGAATCCATTATTGTGATATCTTTACCCTTGTCGGGTTGGGGTGTTACAATTTATGGTATCAGAGATCACAGGCTGCGACTCGTAATACATTTACCCTTGACCTGTGAAGTCTGGACCACTAAGTTTCCACTGTAGGCGCTCGTAGGACAACCTTTGAGAAATTGCTTTAGGATTTCCCTATAGGAACTTAAATTCTGACCAGTGAGGAATGGGTAGACTATAATTCATTTGCTTAAGTATCTTGCTTCCGCACCACTCTGATTCGTGTCTTGCTTTTGGTTAAAATCACATTTGGAAATTTAGAGCTTATGCCTTGCACCACCTAAGAAGTGAAACCTAAATAAAATCTGAAGCATTGGAAATTGCGTAGTAAGTATCGGACATTATTTGATCCTTGCCTTCCGATTTCAACTCCGACCTCTGAACCTTCTGTTAATCATTCTGATGCCTCTTTGGGCAATCTGAGAATCCCCATGATGTTGATACACTTGATGCATTCTGTTATTTGTTCCTTGCTTCTGATAATCACCTATAAATCTTTTGATTCCGTCTTAACCATCTCTGTTCCCATGAGAAGTTTTGTGGCGTTGACCACGAGTATAATAATGCTTTCCCTCTTATTCCGAACGATAAGATTTATCTTTATTGATCCGTCTTTCTTTGACAGTAACCTTGATTTTATCCTTATAAGGATTGATTGATTTGATCATTTAATATTGACGACTATCCTCCTATGTCTCACCTTTGGCGTTTGAAACAATTTTGGAACCCCTGCCATGATTACCGATTGTTAAACTTTTGCTGCCACTACCCAATTTTGACCTTCATTTCTGATCTGTTGGATAAACAGTCTGATATCTTTTCGACTATCCCGAAGACCATTTAACCTTGAAGTGTTTGACACATTCTATAAATTCATGACCCATGCTGGATATAAATGTATCCTCTGATCCTATTCTGTCCCGAATGATGAATCTTTTTGCCAATCAGTTTTCTTTGGAAGGAGTTGATGCAAATACTATCTCTGTATGGAATTGTTAATTGACCATGATGATATTGATAACCGATGTTCCATAAGCCTCACTTCTGAAAACTATACGATGTTCGTATTACCAATGAGATACACCCTACCTGTTACTTATGCTAAAAAGCTAAACCAAAACTCCAACACCTTGAACTGTTCGCTTATCTATCCCCAACACTATACTGAACCATGTACTTGACTCTGACATATGAACTATCTGTCTGGTTAAGTGACCATATACGTTATGCGGATCTGTTTACTATTGATATACTTGATTTCGGAGATCTTGTGATTATTGATTGACTGGTTCTTCAGCTATCATAAACTACCGCATCTGAAATGTAACAATCTATTCCACTCTACTTTTGATATAATAACCTCTAACCGCTTAAATCTGTTAAGCTTAACCCTGCTAGGGAAATATGTACCCTGACCTCATTTGATTATCAAATTCTCCTGACACCCTATTAGTACCCACCCCTAGAAAGTGTTGGCATTGAAAGTTTTGTTGTACAAATTTTCTGGCATTTTCGGATGAAACTTTTGGGTTTCTCTCCTGTTGAGCAGAAAAAAAAATTGACTCTGAACCGATCTCAGTTAATGAACCATGATGCTGGAGAAGATGATGAGATATGTTTTTGTCCACCTTAGTGTTCCCCTTGAATACCCCTATTAGTTTATGAAGAAGAAAGAGAAAATTTTGCGTCTGCATATCAACTATCGTAAACTTAACCGTAATCTCACTGTAATCACTTTTCATTTCCGAGTATAAATGATTAAATTGTTCCATCCTTGTGAACTCTGTATCAGACAACCTCATTAAATGTTTGAAGGACTGAAGAAGCAACCACAAGAACTCCTAAGATGGGAGATGGCTAACTGAGAGAAGCTTCCGTAAAGTATTTCAGTTTTATTCGTAAAGATTAATGATGTGATTTAGATATGAAGATTATCCCTGAAGAGATTCATGAAAACTGTCTTCGTACTCATTGTGACCATTATGAGTCTTAAATAATGCCAATAGTATTGGCTAATAAGAATCATGTCTTCGTATTAAATGGAATGACCTTTGTTCTGGAAGAGTAGATGTTATTGGCGTTCAGAGATTATAGCAGACACCACTACCAAGCATCCGATGACGACAGCAATCTGAGTTGGCGAATTCCGAACTGTGCTAATAGACCTGTCCAAGACTCGCAGTCTTGCTTCTCTATTCATTTTAATTGTACTAAGATGAATTGAGAGCAGAAGCAGACTTGAGAATGGAAACTGAGATCATGAACTTGAATAGAAGAAAATTCTGAAGCGAAAATTCTGTGACGGGTGAAGCTATGGATGATGTGATTCACTTCCGCTCGACCTACTTAAAAATCTGTTACCTGATGATAAATCCTTTGAATGATTTAAGTTCTTTATCAGTAATTCCGCTCTGTGTTCATTCTGCGTATGTCGGATGATGGTTTTGTTATCTGAAATTTGACGAATGATGGATGATCTGATGTACCAAATCCTGATTCTGGGACTTCCGTTAACTTTTCGAGTGATTCGTTTTCCTCTTAGTTAGGGTATTGGATTCTGATGACCTCTGAGACCGTAGGAGAGCTAGGCGGATTAGGATAAGTCTGTTCTGTTCACGACTTGAGATAAAGTATGACCATCATGAGGGCATGTTTATATGATGCCAGTATTATGACGTCTGGCCAACGTGATAATACTTACATCATATAACGTGCACTTGTTGTGGGCATCGGATATTTCGAGAAGTGCCCTAGAGCTTTAGAAATTCTGATAACTGTTTGAGATCGTCTGCGTTAGTGAGACTTTAAGTTCATTCTACCTATACGCGTAATCTGCTTTCACCGTTATGCGAATTGATACGTCTGGATTCTCGTCATGCGTTTTGCTGACCTCTGTACATCTGATACTAATCTTAGCTTCTGTTATAGAACTTTCTGCCATTGATGTCCTCGATAATCTATTTTCTGTATGTTCAAATCTGATTTGTCTAATCAATTTCTGTGAACGGCATATTCGTCAAAACCCTATGAATCTGATTTTCATCTACTACGTTTGGTATGCTATTCTTCTGATCTGGATTCAGTATGTTATGTCTGTTCTGAGGATCTGAAACAATTTTGGAATCTACAAGTTCGAGTCATGAGAAACAAATCTTCCATATGTCTGTTCACCGTCAGTTGTGTTTCTGTTTCGTTTCACCTCAATTCTCGTCTTAGTCTGTTATGTCTTTGTTTTGTTTTCTGCTCTCTTTTGTTCTGCTTTCTGCAAATTTCGAGGACGAAATTTTTTGTGTTTCTGTTTCGAGGACGAGGTTTACAAATGAAATACTGAATCTACAAGGTTACAACGAAAACTTTCAAAACTAATTCTAAAACATAATATCTTCCATCCAATTCTAATCCAGAATAGCTACCAAGCCTTCTAAGTCCAGAGGTACACTCTCACTCATTCCCAGCATCCTACTAAAACCTGCCGCAGGAAAAGAAATGCGGCTGAGCTACGAGAGCTCAGTGAACAGATATATAGATGACAGAAACAATAACAGATAACAATACAGAAACAAATCCGGAATACAGATTATACAGATACTGAATTAAAGTGAAAGAATAGGAAAGGAATAAGGGCAAAAGAAAAGAAATGAGAAAGAGATAATGTACAAACCAGGTTTAGGGAAATACAGAAATCCATCACGAGCCCAGAGATAACAGATAATATCATAACAGAGCAATCATATAATAATCCAGAGGGGATGCCTCTCAAGTAACAGATAATATGAGGGGTGACCTCATGTATCAATTGGAGTGATCAGCTCCCAGATAATGTGAAAGACGTGTATCGCACACACCATCAGTCACCAGATATACACATATAATAGTAAACAGTAACAGATAACATAAATCAGATCAGAACTAGGATGTATCCATGCGCCCCAGTAGGCCAGATTCTTCTCCTACATAACAGATAAAATCAGGGACGGGACAGGTCATCACTCTCCTGCCCTAGAGTCATGCCATCGGTGCATCAATGACATGGACATGAAACCCTCATGCCTAGTGATTGGCTCGGATATCAGACTGTGGTCAAGGTCAGATGTCATATAATAAACAGAGTCATATCTAAGGGTTCATGGCAGAAGGGTCATGTCAACAATTCAGAATAAGATAATAAGGTTTAAATCAGAGTTTATCAGATTAAGTTTAATATCAAAGCTCAAGTTCAGATTAAAAGGTTTATTTCCAATAGTCCAAAAGAGTATATCAAAGGTTAAGAATTACAAGTTTATACCAATAATCCATTTCAGAAGTTCCTGTCAAGAGTTCATTTAAATCAATCCTTTAATAATGGTTCTCATTGAAATGATCTTTCAAAATAGTTTTCATAAAATGGTCTTTCAAAACTTTTAGTAACTTCCATTTCAAGTGGTATAGCTCCTTTTTAAAATAGCTTTTAATAAAGGTTCAAAATCCATTAGGTTCAGATAAGGATTTAACAGGTTAAGGTTTAGACCCAAAATCAAATCAAAGTTTACAACAGATATATCAGGTTAAGGTTCAGAACAAGGTTCACAGATCAGATTCAATCAAGATTCACAAATTCAGGGTTCAGAACAAGAGATCAATTAGAGTTCAGGAAAAAGGTTCAGAATAAAAGAATCATAGCAGAGGTTCAAACAAAAGGTTCAAGACAAACAGATCACAACCGAGATTCACAACAGAAGGGAACATAGCAAGGGTATAGGGGATCCTAATAAGGAAAATGAAATACAGAGAGAAAAGGGAAAGAAACACCCTTACTGAAAAAGGGCAGAATATCTGTACCTTATTAGCACAGCAGATAAACCAACAAACACAGAAAGAAAATCACGACTTCTCCTTCTTCACACCTAAGGAAGAGGAAGACAGAATTACTAAAGTTTCTTATTCAGATTATTCCTTTTTGTTTATCTCTTCATTTTATGTACTTTCTATTTTTAGTAACTTTCCAGATTTAGTAAGTTCCCATAATTAGCAGGTTTTCAGAATTAACAGATATTATCATTTCAGATTAGGTTTAACCCTTATTCAAAGATTATTATGGAATACAGTACATTTTTATCAAGTTACAGAAGTTTAGGGTTTTAAATGTAACTTCATTAATTTCCAAGGTCATTTGTGAAAATACTTCAAGTTACAGAATTATACACTCATTTTATTCAGAATTACATTTTATTCCCTTCAGTTTCACAATTTACAGATTACACCCCTTTAGTTACATAATTTACAAAACCAACCTTATAATTACATATTTTACAAATTAAACCCTACAATATCCATAATTACCAACCAAGCATATTATATTTCAAATTTACAGAATATACCATCAGAATTTAGTACTTTACAGATTAGACCCCTCAGAATTCAGAATTTACATATTTAGTCCTTTAAGTTTACAAAACATATATATTAAGTCATAATTCATAACAATTACATAATTAGCCCATAAATCCTCAAAATTACACAACAACCTTTATATATCAGTATTAACTCTAAACAACTTCAGAATTTCAGATTTACACTTTTGGTCCCTCCTTTTTAATTAATTTCAAATCGTAACCCTAATATGCCATTAATTCATTATATTGCAATATTTACACTTAGGACCCCAAAGTTATATTTTTCTCACATTCCTACAGATTTATATGATCTTACAAAAATATCCCAGAAGTTTCCAAGTTGACAAAACAGGTCCTTATACTTTTTATTTCAAATCGGATAACACTTTTTGCAAACAATTACAAACCCTACTATTCACCAATCATTGAACCATCATTAATTCATCCTTAAAACACATTTAATGACCAGAATTTCATCCAAGAACCCTAACCTTAGTAACCCCGATTTCCATTTTATTTGTTTTCTTTATTTTCATGAAATCCGGTTTTAACAATAATTCACCACGTTAAATATAGGCTTCTAAAAATCAACCTCATATTTTTCCCAGATCATATGACTTATAAAGAGCCCACGAAAAATAAATAGCATGCCCAAAAAAATCGGTTAATATATATTTGATATTTACGTATGTTTTAGACATCAAAATTACCACGACATGATTTAGGCTACCATAATTTGATCTATCATTTTTCCCAGGTCTATTACATCATATGAGGTCTAAATAAAATATTCATCATGCCCAGAAATTCGGATTACATATATTTGTAATTTACGTGTTCTTTGATCATTATATTTTCATACGCATAGATTAGCATGCATGAATCGATTTACATAATTTATATGAGTTATATAACATGTAAAGATCACAGGAAAATTGCTATATTAATTTTAGAACGTGTGGTTTAGTCGTATGAATTATTTACCTTGCGTTTGAGCAATTCGACAAGAAAAATGGAACAAGAACGAACCAATGAAAACACGCACCAAACCTTATTTTTCCTAGCTTCCTTGCACCTCCAAGAACCCCAGAAAAATCCTTGTTCACGTCCAGAACTTGTGTGATTGCCTTGGTCGAATTATTTTGTTGACGCTAGGGTTTTTGTTTAGTTTTGCGATTAGGTTTTTGGCTAGAAAATAAGAGATTTGTTTATAACTCTTAAAACCGACTAAGGGGGGGCAGATAATCAGGAATTCGGTATTTAGGATCAAGATATATTTTGGGTTGATTTTATTTATCCTTTCCTTACTTTGTTTTTACATTTTATTTAATTTAAAAGATTAAATCCTTATATTTAGTTAATTGTGTAATTTTCGGAATTTTAATAAATAAATGAGTATGATTATTTTTGAACATTGAAAATGATGTAACATTGTCCCAGAAATTAGTTTGTTTCAAATATAGTTCGATTTCAGAAGTTTTGGAATTATTTCAGAATTTTATAAGTTGTTTAATTAAGTTTTATGTTATCAGGGGTAATTTGGTCATTTTACGGGTTATCTGAATTTCAGGTATTACACATACTGACCGGGTACACTGCTCGTTAAGTGTGTGTGTTATTGATAAGTCGGCTAAATATAAATTTAAAACTTGAGTAGGCATTAATACTGCTAAACCGCAACGACACATCACGCGCACCATCAGATTTTAGGGTTTACAAAGACTTATAACTGTATTAGGAAAAAAATACTTTTCTAATCTTTTATCAATATCTTCTAAGGAATCTTCTATAATCTTCCATAGCCTGTAGAATTCCTTCTTTGTCTTTTAAGTCCTTGTAGTTTCGTATGTGCTTCATTCTTCTTTTATTGTTTTGTATTATCAACTCAATATAAAACCCAACATGTTTACTACTGTCAGTGTAAAATTTAAGACTGCTCGTGAAGATTAGTGCTGCCAAGGAACTTCAAGGAATATATGCTAAGTAGTTACTGCTGCTAGTACAAAGTTAATGCTGCTGGTACAAAGTTAAGACTGTTGACAAAGTTAATGCTGCTAGAGTAAAGTTACTATTGTTAGGCGTTTTAGTTGCTACTGCTTATGAGATATACATTGTAAAGCTGTGTGATATGTTTAGATAATTATAAAAAAGATTTAGAAAATAGTTTTCTTGGAGAGAAGTATTGTAAGCCGACTAGGACTCCTTGGTGTATAAAAGGAGGGCCTAGGGCTTAAAGTTAGATACGTGAAACACATTGAATTCTTATAGCTTCAAGGTTGTGTATCCCTAATATTATTGCGTATTCGTATTATTCATTAATAATATTGAGGCTTATTATTTGTTAAATTATGTTTTCTTTGTGTTACTGTTACATCAAAATTCTTCTTAATATTAAAGATTAGATTCCGCATAGTCTTTAATATATTCATACACAGTTTCTACTCTAGTTGTGTTACATTTATCTAATATAACTAAACCTTATACAAGCTAAGGAATTCGATCAAGTGCTCATCTGGGATCAACATAAAGTTTTATCCCAACTTATCAACAATATTTTATTCGAATCCGTCGCACCACCCCAAAAGAACTTTCTACTGATTGATTCAAGCTTATTTAAAATAGCTTTTGGGGCTTTGAATGTAGAAAGGAAATAAACTCCAAGGCTTCCAAGAACAGATTTCGTGAGGGTGAGTCTACCACCAAATGAAAGGGACTTTGATTTCCAACTTGTAAGGCGTATGAGAAAACTATCAAGAAGGGGTTGCCAATTTTTATATCTTGACATTTTTACTCCAATGGGGAGTCCTAAGTAAGTACATGGGAGGTGGGAAGGTTGACAGCCAATAGAAGAAGCTGTAGCATTTACGTCAAGCTCACTAACTCCGATTCCAAAGAGTTTACTTTTGTTGTAGTTAACCTTAAGCCTGGAAACAAGATGAAAGCAAGTGAGAATTCTAAACAAATTCAAGATATTCGGTTTAGAATATTCCCTGATAATAAGTGCGCCATCCGCAAATTGAAGATGAGAAACATGGACTTTGTCTTTGCCTACTTCAATGCCACGAAACAGATTTTTGTTTTTTGCATCAACAAGAACCACATTAAGAGCCTCTACTGCCAATATGAAGAGAAATGGAGAAAGTGGGTCACCTTGCCGAAGACCCTTTTCTACTCTGAATTCTGAGGGAGGGGATCCATTGACTAACAAGGAGGTATGAGCCGATCTTAGACAAGCATTGATCCAGCGTCTCCATTTGATGCCAAATCCCATTTGACTCATGATAGAATCCAAAAATGACCAACTTAAAGTGTTAATAGCCTTCTCAAAATCCACTTTGAGGATGAACATTTTTCTTTTATTAAGATTTGCCGAAGATATAATTTCGTCAACAACTAAAGGACCGTGTATTATTTGACGTCCTTTAACGAAAGCCATTCGAACTTCACTCACAACTGAAGAGATAACATTAACCAACCATAAAGCTAAGACTTTTGCAATGATTTTTTATTAACACCCAATCAAGCTTATGGGTCTAAAATCATTAATTGAGAGTGGATCACGAACTTTAGGAAAATTGGTCTAGTTGGGGAGTCTTCTTGAAATTTGGATTTGAAGGAATTAAAGATGTGACTTTTGATTGAGTTTGGATCCGTAACCCATGCCCCATGAATATTCAAACCATTATTTCTTTTACCGTTGATTATCCCATGGAAGTATCTTGTAAGTGATACCGGTGATTATGATCTCATATAAATGAACCTAAATTTCGGTATCAATTGTAACTATTTCTGTTTGACGATACATATGCGTAATTATTTGTGACTAGTACATGCATGTATCCATATTTTTGCTTTTATTTTTTTTGGGTACTTTATATAGTGATTGTTCTATTGCATCCATACATAATCTTTTGATGGTAACATTTCATCATTTCCTAACACTCTTACGTATATATGTACCTCCTACAGCTTAAAAGTGAATCGAAAGTGAACAAAAAGCGAGATAAAATGGGCACCGTTAGGATTTAGGAACTCTCTATATCCATAAAGGTTTACTTGATGACGGTGTGATTTCATGACTGAGCCAACTATGTTAAAGCGAAAGCTTCTATGCAACCCTTTTGTGTTGTACGTGTACTTGCACTGAATGAAAACTACACCACATTTAAACCACAAGACTCACAATGAAGAAAAATGGCATTGAAAACTGTAAGCAACAACGAAGACAACAATAGAATAGAGGAGAATGCAAAAGTAAATTCATAATATTTATTTACGTGTCGTTTGTTTTTTCCTAATAAACACTTTTTCCCTCTTTTCACTTCTTTTGTCTACGGGAGAGCAGAGGTTTATGTTTGTTTTTTTTCAGACATAAGTGCTTCTTTTCACTTCTTTCCTCTTCTAAATTGCAGACAATATCTTTCACTTCTTACCTCTTCTTTCACAAACCCTACATCTCTTTCTCAATATCCTTATTTATAAGTTTTTTATATTTTCGTCCGTTTTTTTACGTTTTATACCGTCTTCTTACGTTTTCGTCCGTTTTTTTACGTTTTCGTCTGTTTCCTTACGTTTTCGTTTGTTTGTTTGTTTTTTTTTTTTTTTTTTTTTTTTTTCGTTTTCGACCATTATTTTAAGTTTTAGTTTTTTTTTTTCATTTTCGTCTGTTTTTTTACGTTTTCGACCTTTTTTTACGTTTTCGTCCGTATTTTTACGTTTTCGACCTTTTTTTACGTTTTCGTCAGTTTCTTTACGTTTTCAACTATTTTTTTACGTTTTTGTCGGTTTTTTTACATTTTTTTTACGTTTTCATCTGTTTTTTTACGTTTTCGTCTATTTTATTACGTTTTTGACAGTTTTCTTATGTATTCGTCTGTTTTTTTACGTTTTAATCCGTTTTCATCCCTATTTTACATTCTCGTCTGTTTTTTTTAACGTTTTCATACATATTTTTACGTTTTCGTCTGTTTTTTTTACATTTTCGTCTGTTTTATTACGTTTCCATCCGTTTTTTACGTTTTCGTTTGTTTTTTTACGTTTTCGTATGTTTTTTTACGTTTTAGTTCGTTTTCTTACATTTTTGTCCATTTTTATTTTACGTTTTTGTCCCTTTCCTTACGTTTTCGTCCGTTTTCATCTATTTTTTACGTTTTCGACCATTATTTTATGTTTTCGTTTGTGTTTTTTTACGTTTTTGTCCATTTTTTTTACGTTTTCTTCAGTTTTTTTTTACGTTTTCGACTGTTTTTTACGTTTTCGTCCGTTTTCATCCGTTTTTTTACATTTTCTTCTGTTTTATTATGTTTTCATCTGTTTTTTACGTTTTCGTCTGTTTTTTACGTTTTCGTCTGTTTTTTACGTTTTCGTCTATTTTTTTACGTTTTCGTCTATTTTTTTAAGTTTTCATCCGTTCTTTATGTTTTCGTCTGTTTTTTTACGTTTTCGACCACTTTTTTACCTTTTCGTCTGTTTTTTTTACGTTTTCACCCGTTTTCTTACGTTTTCGTTCCTATTTTTTCGTTTTTGTCCGTTTATAGTTTGAAAACGTACAAAAACTTACAAAATCATAAGATAACATACAAAAACTTACAAAATCATATGAAAACGGATGAAAACGTAAAAAAAACAGACGAAAACGTAAAAAAAGACGAAAACGTACAAAAACTGACATAACATAAAAAAATGTACCAAAAGGTAAGAAAACGGACAAAAACGTGAAAAACATACGAAAACTTAAAAAAACAAACGAAAACGTAAAAAAAGGTAAAAACAGAAGAAAAACGTAAAAAAATGGTCGAAAATGTAAAAAAAAACTAAGCAAAATGTAAAAAATGGACGAAAACGTTAAAAAGAAATACGAAAACGTAAAAAATGGATGAAAACGTAAAAAAAAAACAAACGAAAACGTAAAAAATGAAAGAAAACGTAAAAAAAACAAACAAAAACGTAAAAAAATAGATGAAAACGTAAAAAAAACAGACGAAAAAAAAGCGGTTGAAAATGTACCAAAAAGTAAAAAAAGGGACGAAAACATAAAAAAAACAAACGAAAACGTAAAAAACCGATGAAAACGTTAAAAAACAGACGAAAAAGTAAAAAAAAAGACGAAAACGTAAAAAAATGGTCGAAAACGTAAAAAAATGGTCGAAAACGTTAAAAAAACATACCAAAACGTAAAAAAATAGACAAAAACGTAAAAAAACGGACTAAAACGTGAAAAACGTACCAAAACGTAAAGAAACGGACGAAAACGTAAATAAAAGACAAAAACGTAAAAATTTGTCGAAAACGTAAAAAATTGGAGGAAAACTTAAAAAAAACAGACGAAAACGTAAAAAAAAATTATGAAAACGTAAAAAACGTACTAAAATGTAAACAAACAGACGAAAACGTAAAAAAATGAAGGAAAACGTATAAAACAGATGATAACGTATAAATCGGACGAATACTTGTCTTTAATACTCCGTATGACAAAACATTAGTTAAAAAAAAAAAAAAAAAAGTACTTTAATTGCACAAAAAACAAACAGTCTTCTTCCATGTAGATGAATATATTAGATGCGCCTCTTCTTTTGCAGACATGGTTTGCAGATGATGAGGTAAAAACTCTGAAAAAACAAATGACACCTCATAAGTTGAGAAGCTTTGATAAAAAATTGAGAAACTTGATTTGGTCCTATTTGATAACCAAGAGACTAATCAAGCTTCTTTTCATCGAAAATGTGTTGAGAAGACTGGCTACTGAAGTCCTTAAACAGGACTAGCTAACACACAATGACTCGAAACAATGGACAGTTATAAACTAGATCGTTAATATATTGCCTCTGGTCCAATCTGATAGTCACAATAATAAAACTCTAGGTTTTACAAATTTAATGATCTGTTTGGATAAATAAAGAAAACAAATAATCATGTCTTGTCTAAAGTTCTCAAATGAAGGCTAATAGTTTTATAAGATTTGAGCCGTTATGCTTACAATTTAGCCTTGTGTGGCCCATGATTAAATTTGGGCCCAAATTCAATCCAATTGAGGCCATTTGGTTATGAAGCCAATTATGCATACAAGGTGAGCCTGATGTAACCCATTATCATTTTTGCCACTTTTAGCAGTATTTACGGTGTCTCATTAAGATTTGTGGCGTGGTGGTAAGGCATTTGCCTTTGGGGGAAAAGACCAGGGTTCAAACTTTGGCAACGGAGATTTAATTGTAATAGGGGTAGGATAGGAGAGTTAGCCGTTCAAAAAAAAAAAAAAAGATTTGAGATCAACATACATCACAAATTCCCTACAAATTAAATAGACAGCATCTGATCACTCATTTTTTCATCAAAACAAAAAAACTTATTTTTCATCTTTTCTTAAAAATAAAATACCTTGTAAACGGTAAATCTTCAAGCTACGAAAAATACACCAGCGCGGCGAGGTTTTTTTTTTTTTTTTTTTTTTTTTTTTTTTTTTTTTTTTTAATCTTTCAGTAGACTGATACTTCAATATACTTTCGAGGATTTTTCTTTTGAGTTTTATCTTTTAGTGCTGAAATTTTCGTCCAGAAAAATCACATGTGATTTGTTATTTTAAAAATCACTTGTGATTTGTTATTTTAAAAATCACGTGTAATTTGTAAGATCAAAAATATTTTTTATTTATCTTTCAATAGAGGGGCACGTCGATATACTTTCGACATTTTTTTCGAACTTTATTTTTTAGTGTTTAATTTTTATCACATGTGATTTATAAAATCACTTGTAATTTGTTATTTTAAAAATCACATGATGAATTGTAAGATCACAAATTTTTTATTTTAAAATCGTATGTGATCTCAAAAATCACATGTGATTTCTAAATGAACAAATCAACTGTGACTTTACGAATCACATATGATTACTCTCGAAAACTTCAACACTAAAAAAAACTGGCAAAAAAGTTCATAAAAGTATATAGAAGTGCCCTCTATAGAAAGATGATTTAATCACCGTCGCATAACGTTTAACGGTTCATGAGTTTTTTTTTTTTTTTTTAATTTGTTGAAAAAAATTAGTGGTCATGATTTGTTCATTTGATCTTTAGGCTGGGGTAATACTCAAGCAACCTTCATCTCCCCTCCCACCTCAGCTTTCTTTCTCCTATAATACTTCATGGCCAACTTGGTGTAATAAGGTGAGACACACCAAGTATTGATGGTGAAAATGGGGGGCTCGGAGAGGTGAGGCCAAGGGGGGGGGGGGGGAAGGGGGGTATGTCTGGATATTAGTAAGGTCAGAGAGGAATTAGAGGGGTTGGGTATAGATTTTGGTTCTTCTTTTAAGGGTGAGGTGGGGGATGGTAGTGACATTAGGTTTTGGTTTGATAGATGGATTGGAGACGTAAGGTTGTGTGATAAATTTCATAGGCTTTATCATTTGGATATGAGAAAAGAAGGTAAGGTAGGAGATAAAGGGAGAAGGTTAACGATGAGTGGCGTTGGGAATGGGATTAGGTTAGGAGTATTAGAGGGAGGGTTTTTAGAGAGTTTGGAGATTTACAAGATGTTTTACAAAGCTTTGTTGTTTGTAATTATTGTAGTGATCGTTGGAAGTGGATGCTAAAAGATGATGGTGAATTCACGGTGAAAGGGCTAACAAAGATGGTCGAAGAGAAGATATTTAGAGTGGAGAACGACGGTAAAGCAACTTTGTGGAATAAATGGGTACCTAATAAGGTCAACATATTCAGTTGGAAGGCTTTGCAAGGAAGACTATCGGTACGTGAAGAACTTGATAAAAGAGGAATAGATGTGGACTCTTTTTGTAATCATAGTTTAGTCTTGTGTGATTTGGCTTTTTGAGCGTTTATGAAAGGATCTATAGATGGTGGAAGATTGGAAATATCAATACTTTCTCCATTGATGACTTATTTTCGTTTAATGGGAACGTAAACATTCCTAGTCATTCATCTAGTTTATAGCAAGCGGTTATTTGGACTTCGAGATACTACATTTGGAATGAAAGGAATTTGAGAGTGTTTAAAATGAAAGTGTCAAGCATTAATAAAAAATTATTCAAGATATTTAACTTAAGAGCTATGAATGGATAGTAAAAAGATCAAAAAAGAAAAGTCTGATGAATTGGTAACTTTGGGTTTTTGATGCGTGCGATGTGTCGTTGCGGTTTAGCAGTATTAATTCCTACACAAGTTTTAAATTTATATTTAGCCGACTTATCAATAACACACACACTTAACGAGCAGTGTACCCGGTCAGTATGAATATAGTGGTAAGTAGAGTGTCGATCACTAAGAGTGGAACGTATTATCTAGTTATTCTAATCAGTATTTTAATATATTAAGTTAGCTATACAACCTAATCTAACGCAAGGGGGTTCAGCCTGAGAGACTGGCACGATTTGGTTGCAATTAAATAATAAACTAAACCAATAGGCACGAATCAACGAATAGCACACACGTACACAGATAAATACTCGAGACAATAAGAGGGCTGTCCTTATGATAAGTAGTTTGTCACTTGTTTTATTGCTAGTGTTATATGAAGTGTATAGTTCGATGCAACGCACCGAGATTAAGTCCTTTCTCGTTGGTTCTAATCTTATCGGCGAGTAAACCCTTAATGATTACTTATGACTATCCTATTTATCTTTCTCCTACTTTTCTACAAACCATAGAATGCATAGGCGATCTAATAAATAGGCGAGGGCAGAGGCATGGCGACCCGATCAACGCTCAGCTAGCCACAGAGGTTATCAATGCACTAATAAAAGTCACCAATGACATCAACATATAAACTTTAATTAATGAGAAAGCAGTTTTAAGGGAGTGCAATCTTTCCGTTGTCACATTACACAAGCCACCAATCTTGATGAATTAAAGTTTACTAACACAATAAAACAAAACTACTTAATGAATTAAACACATGCAGCACCTTCTTACAGCTCTTGTATCTTTGATTTGAGTGTGTCTTGTGCTCGCTATTCGACTGAATTCGTCCTTGGTTTCTTTACTTTGGTCTTCGTATATAATATATGTCTCTCGAATTCGTCTGGTCTTGGGGTATTTATAGTTTCTGTCTGAGGGTAAGATGCGGCGCATCTAGTAAGTAGATGCGGCGCATTTACTTAACTTCGCGTGGGGTCCAAGATTATAATATTCAGGAATATTCGTACACCGCCAGAAGATGCGGCGTATCTTTATCTTTGGATGCGGCGCATGTCCTCTTGTATCTTGGATCGTATCTGGTGAAATATTGATAGTGATGCGGCGCATGTAATGAGTGAGATGCGGCGCATCTAGAGCAGAATAGTCTTGATCTTGTACATTTCGGTAGACTCTTAACTTCTTGCATGTTTTGCTCCATAAATAGTCCAAAATCGCCATGTTTCACCAAATGCTTGTTTTCAACTGAGAATTACAAAAGTAAACGATTAAGTATCAATCCTCATACATAATATAATAAAACAAGTCAAATTAATAGGATAAATGATGGTAATAAAATGTACTTATTTGAGTTCATCAAATATCCCCCCACTTGAACTTTACTTGTCCCCAAGTAAACCTTAGAATTAATCTTATGAAAATGTATCCTAAAAGATATTAGGATTTATTTTTATATTTAAGCATGTATTCATTTTTGTCATAATCACACAACTAAACACTTAACGAATTAGAAGTAAAATAAAACATTTTGATAAAAGCAAATCTAATCGTTTAACTGTCCAGTCGTGACGAATATTCTATCATAAGCTTGGCAAGTATACACATCTCCCCCACTAAAGCCAAGGAATAACAAGTCTAAAGCGGTAAAAAGGGTTTTTAGGCTTAAGGGTTAATTATTCTTAATCTCTATCGATTTCAAATTCCAGAAAAGGCGACAAAATCACAAATACATGATCGAATCCACGAACACGATACTTGCAATTGCTCAAATCCTTAACTCGAATAGGCTAAAGATAGGTCCAAACTTTACCAATAATAATATATCAAAAAGGGCGACAAAATCATAAATACATAGCCGAATCCACGACTACGATACTTAAGATTGCTCAAATCCCTAATCTCAATAAATCAAAGGTTTGGTTGGATAAAGAATAATAGGGTATGGATAATATTTGGGATATAAATTGGTGTAAAATAAAAAATAAACAAAACAAATAAATTAAAATCCTAAGTGTGGTTAATCACTATCCCAACCATCCCATGAATAAGACTCATATCATTGAATAACTCACGCTTTAACACTTGAAACACACGCTTTAGGTAGACACGAATTATACTCAACAAGATCTTAATCAAAGAATAAACCTTAGTTGACGTTCCCATAACTGCCAACTCCCATTCAATCCATAGATATAATACAACAATTAGTGGTGATATCGACCACTTAATACAAAACTTTACATAAGTTGGTTTAAATCAAACATCCAACTCTTCCTTTTTCTTTTTCTTTTCGATTTTTTTTTTTTTTTTTTTTTTTTTTTTTTTTTTTTTTTTTTTTTTTTTAACATATAAACTTTAACAAAGATGTGTAAAATTTCACCACATCACTATAATGATAATTCTGGATAATTTTTCCATATTTTTCATAACTTCAGAAATAACGGTAATAGTGAAAGTAGTAAACACACGAAAAATAAACTCAAAAATATACAATATTTACTTTCACTCCAATTGCATTGTGCAATTTCCCGACCTAACCATAGATAATGAATTACGCACGCGAACACAGGTAATGTAAGGAAACACACTTTGCCTATAGCAATTAACCAACCACGGATTTTAATCTACAGGGTAGGCTAAGGTGTAAGGGTGTAACGAAACATTTTAACAAAGGTGTAAGAAACGAAAGGAATGGCTCTGAGTGTTTTTCTAGGGGTATCTTACTCTAAAAATGAGAGTAACAAAAGGGTTTATACGGGGGTTAACTAACCGGTGTAGTTAGCTAATAACACATAACATATAAAGGCTTTTTTGGTGTAATCCTAGAAATTTACCAATTTAGACAAGTCATTCCAATTATATAAATAATACTTATTATGGTGGTCTCGAATAGTATACAAGCCAAGTTCTAAAGTTTACAAGTCACCGGCACACTCATAGATTTGTGAATTTTGAAAAATCACAATTTTTGAAAATAACGTCATGTGTGCAGCTGTGCAACTTAGACTTTAAACAAAAACATGCTAAAAATTTTAAATTTTGATATATTAAGCACATTTTAAGCATATTTTGAAAAGTTTAGGACAAGTAAGTGTTAAGTGTTCTAATTCTCCAATCCCCCCACTTAAGTTAAACAACGTCCTCGTTGTTTGTATTAAAGGTTAAAAACTGGAAAATAAAAAGAATTAGAACAGAAAAACTCCCCTGAGATTTGCTCGGTATGATCCTCCATTAGTATTAGAGCAAAAATCATCTTTCTTGTGGATGAGAACGTTTAGGCTTCATAATCAATGTATCCACAGGAAATGCAGGAATCTATAATACCACCAAGGCTTCAAAACACACCTAAGATAAGAAAGGTTCAACTTGCATAATACATTAGTAGTTAGATAAAAATAAAACATAAAAATTAAAAATGAAAATCATCAGGTCAGTCGATGCGCCGTATCTTATGGAAGAAGATACGCCGTATCGAGCCTGGAATAAATATGGATCAGAATAAAAGATGCGTCGCATCCTTAACCAGGGATGCGCCGCATTAAAATAAACTGATAAAAAGTTTTAAAGTCGAAAATAAAAAATGCAGAAAAATAAAGTAAGATATGATCTGTACAGTTGATACGCCGCATCCTATGATGTAGATGCGCCGCATCTACTACAGATCTGACAGACTCAATACAAAATCAGAAAATAAAATAAAAGATAAGCATGGGTTGCCTCCCACGAAGCGCTTGTTTTTGTTCGAGTCACGAGCCTGACTCCACCCATATTTACTGTGTAATAGGGTGTTGTTCCCCCCACTTGGGATCAAGTGCGGATGATAATAGCAATAAACACGAAAAGAGTGTAAATTTGCTAATAAAGATGGAAGAAATAAATAAAGATCATACCTTGGCAATATATGTACATCTTCCCTATTCTTACCCGGTTTGGTTGATAAATTGGATGACTTGACCACTTCATCAGAAAGAGTAGTATGTTGAGGAAAAATGAGTCTCTTTTCTTCTTGGTTACTCTCCTTGGTAGTAAGGCGTCCCTTGACTTCCACAGAAGATGAGAAAGGGTCTTTGGCAAGTAAAAGTTCGAGTTCCTCTATATACTTCATAGGGTCGGAATCATCATCTTCATCGATCGTAGCAATGTTTAAGAGCTCATCACCAAATTCTTCTTCGAGCTCCACCAAATACGGGTTGATCACAGGTGCTTCAATAGGTAGTGTAATAAATTTCACCTCATCATTCTTTTGTTTCGCAACCTGTTTAGGAAAACTAGCAAGATTATTATTAACGGGATTAATAATATTAAATAAATTTGTACCACTTTGTGTTGTAAGTGACTCCAATTCATCTTGTGAATCTCCATCTTCAACTAGTGGTCTTGCAATTTCAGCATCGTCCCGAATTTCATCCTTAAATAAGTAATCCCAGATTTCTTCAAAATCCCTCGTTGGGTCAAAATCTGGTTGAGGTATGTCATCATAAACTATGGCGTCAAATGGTTCGAAATCAAAATTAGAATACTTTTCATCTTCATCCGTTGGATTGTCTAATGGTGGTAATACGATTGCAGAATATTCTTCAACGTAGGGTTCCGTATACACATCATCTTGTGCAATCTCCGGAGAAAAACTACTATCTAAAATCAAGTATTCTTCCATAGTGATTTCTTTCGTCTCAATGACTTGTGCACCATATCTTGCTCTTTTCCAATCGTAGATCCCATTATTGCTCAAGGCTCTTTCCTCTTCAAGTCTGATATATTCTTCCATTGTAATATCCGGATCGTCCATCTTCCTGAAATAAAACTTACTCGTGCAAAAGAAGAGTGAAACAATCAAAGTAAAATAAAAGTTGCTGATATCAGCAGATGACGCGCCGTATCCAAAAAGTTGGATACGCCGTATCTTATAATCGTTAAAATTTAATCAGACTTTTATTCAGAAAATAGATACGCCGCTTATAAATTAGAATGCGCCGTATCAGTTTTAATTATCAAAAATCGATATTTATTTAAAATTAAATGCGTCGTATTAACAAAAGTTAATGCGTCGTATTTTCGTTACGTTTCAAAATATAAGATTTTTGATTCAGAAGATGCGCCGTATCGATAAAAATCGATGCGTCGTATCTGTTTAATAATTCGAAAACTGTTTTTAATTAAAATAATAGATACGCCGTATCTACTAAAGCAGATGCGTCGTATGGCGTTATCGCTTAGAAAATTTTCTTATTAAAAACAGATACGCCGTATCTTGGGGAAAGATGCGTCGTATCGAATTTATTAAACGCGTTGTATTTTATAAAAATTAAACGCAATACGCCGTATCTATAAAAATAGATGCGCCGTATCGGTCGATTTAGCTCAGTACAACGATAGCAGAACACACAAAATACGAAAAATAAAAACAAATAAAAACACACGAACGAAAACAAACACAAAGAAAACAAACAAATAGCACACAAAACAGAAAATATGCAAAATATTACAATGAATGCAAATTAACCTAATATACAACACAGTTAGCGGTTAGATTAAAAAATAATTAAAATCCTAATTAAAGTACGAATCAAATTAACAGATAATAACAATTCACTCCCCGGCAACGGCGCCAAAAAACTTGATGCGTGCGATGTGTCGTTGCGGTTTAGCAGTATTAATGCCTACTCAAGTTTTAAATTTATATTTAGCCGACTTATCAATAACACACACACTTAACGAGCAGTGTACCCGGTCAGTATGAATATAGTGGTAAGTAGAGTGTCGATCACTAAGAGTGGAACGTATTATCTAGTTATTCTAATCAGTATTTTAATATATTAAGTTAGCTATACAACCTAATCTAACGCAAGGGGGTTCAGCCTGAGAGACTGGCACGATTTGGTTGCAATTAAATAATAAACTAAACCAATAGGCACGAATCAGCGAATAACACACACGTACACAGATAAATACTCGAGACAATAAGAGGGCTGTCCTTATGATAAGTAGTTTGTCACTTGTTTTATTGCTAGTGTTATATGAAGTGTATAGTTCGATGCAACGCACCGAGATTAAGTCCTTTCTCATTGGTTCTAATCTTATCGGCGAGTAAACCCTTAATGATTACTTATGACTATCCTATTTATCTTTCTCCTACTTTTCTACAGACCATAGAATGCATAGGCGATCTAATAAATAGGCGAGGGCAGAGGCATGGCGACCCGATCAACGCTCAGCTAGCCACAGAGGTTATCAATGCACTAATAAAAGTCACCAATGACATCAACATATAAACTTTAATTAATGAGAAAGCAGTTTTAAGGGAGTGCAATCTTTCCGTTGTCATATTACACAAGCCACCAATCTTGATGAATTAAAGTTTACTAACACAATAAAACAAAACTACTTAATGAATTAAACACATGCAGCACCTTCTTACAGCTCTTGTATCTTTGATTTGAGTGTGTCTTGTGCTCGCTATTCGACTGAATTCGTCCTTGGTTTCTTTACTTTGGTCTTCGTATATAATATATGTCTCTCGAATTCGTCTGGTCTTGGGGTATTTATAGTTTCTGTCTGAGGGTAAGATGCGGCGCATCTAGTAAGTAGATGCGGCGCATTTACTTAACTTCGCGTGGGGTCCAAGATTATAATATTCAGGAATATTCGTACACCGCCAGAAGATGCGGCGTATCTTTATCTTTGGATGCGGCGCATGTCCTCTTGTATCTTGGATCGTATCTGGTGAAATATTGATAGTGATGCGGCGCATGTAATGAGTGAGATGCGGCGCATCTAGAGCAGAATAGTCTTGATCTTGTACATTTCGGTAGACTCTTAACTTCTTGCATGTTTTGCTCCATAAATAGTCCAAAATCGCCAAGTTTCACCAAATGCTTGTTTTCAACTGAGAATTACAAAAGTAAACGATTAAGTATCAATCCTCATACATAATATAATAAAACAAGTCAAATTAATAGGATAAATGATGGTAATAAAATGTACTTATTTGAGTTCATCAGTAACTTTGGGTTTTCGATCCGAATAATTGTCGTCTTCAACAGTAACTTGGATGTTGGGTCATTCAACTGTTGCCGCAGGGTGTTTGGTTCTGTTATACATGGCGTTTGGTTCTGTAGTTTGATTGTGTAATATAGGGTGTTTGGTTTTGCACTTTAAATCAATAGTAGCATGTTGTCTACAATTTTAGGATGTTTAATGTTGTGGGTCTGCTCCATTTATTTCATTGGTGGTGAAGTAAAGCTATAGGTCGTGTTGTTGTCTGCATATTATGCATATATGGTGGTGTGTTTGTTTGCTTTGTTTCTTTAAAATTCACCGCAGTTTTTTTTCTTTACACGTAATGTCGACTAAAGCTCAAACAGTCTTCATCTAAAGTCCACCTAAAGTCAACTAAAACTCGACCATTGGTGATATTTCTTCAATATGCCACCTAGTTACTTCTTCAACAATCAGTGTAAAAATTTTGACGTCCTAAAGTACATTAATGGTGAATTTACAAGTTCTTCTACAAGTACCGTCTACTTTGTTTGTTGAGTTTCGAAACAGTTTGAGTATTAGTTATGCTCCAACTGTGGGGGCTGTTAGTAGATTTATATAAGAGTTAGAATTATATTATTATTTGTATTTGATTAAGATTGATATAAGAGTTAAAATTATTATTATTTGTATTTGATTAAGAGTGAAATAAGTTCAAGTGTTAGGATACAAATATTGAGACATATGTATTCTCTTATTATTCAATTAATCAATATTATTCATCTTACATTTACAAGATAGTAAAATTGAACATTTCGATCTATTCAATTTTGTTCTTCTTAAATCTTCTATTTAATGAAATGAGGTTTTATTTCATTACTAGACGATTATCCGCGCATACCAACCAGATTTTATAGCAGCAAATAGTTATAGTGATATTTAGGCACAATATACTAACCTCAACATTAACATTTTCTTGATCATTCATTTCCATTTTCATCAAATTAACTATAAATTAAGACAAGAGTAAAAAGAAGTGTATGATGTTTATATATTATAGAGTAGTATAATTTTTTGAAAACTATTATTAATTAAGTTTGTGCTAACTTACTATTTATAATAAGACGTATAATAGGTAAAAGACATTACTCAAAAATTAAAAACTTTTAAAAGATTAACTGATGTGATGCATACTTTAAGATAAAAAGATTTCTCTTGTGTTAAGATTAAATTGTTCATAAGTATTTGACTCGAATATGCTATAACTATAACGGGAGAAAAGAACTTTATTTAACAAGTTACCTCATAGTGTAAGTGAACTGGAGCTCACTAATGAAATGGATTCCTTGTTTTTAGTACCTCAGTTATCTTATCTCGTTCGAATGAATAGACATGTCAAATGAAGAAGTTAATCTCCCTAAAGTATCTTAACAATCTGATGTGAATTACAAATTGGTCAAAGCTTGAAGTCAACTAAAGTCAATGAGAAAAGTCAACATTTACTAAACAGACTTTCAAAAAGCCAAATGGGCGGGAAAGTCTGTTACTACCTTTCACTTGTATAAATCTATCTACTTTCATTCAGTAACTGTAATCTCTCTTTCTCTCTTGTAACAAACACTTTCATCTTACCAATAACAATCATCTTTGATACGATTCTCTGTTCTTTACTTTTGAGTATCCTATTAAAGTTTGAGTTCTTTACCATTTCATTATTGAAGTCTAAAGAACATATCAAGTGGTATCAGAGCCCACAATCCTGTTACCTTCCACCAATAATGGCTGAATTCAGTTAGAATTCAGTTAGATTTCAGTTACAATTCTGTTACACCTATAAATCTTGATCTTTTGATCAAACCATCACACAGACATAAATTCTGGTCGCTCTAGACCATTTGCCCAATCTCAAATACGTTCTTGATTACTGTTTCGTTTCCACTTCATAAAAACGTTAGTTAGGATTGTGTGGTAGTTAATTCCTGGTGTAACTGAATTTGGTGGGTTCTTGAGAGATTACTCAGTCATGGTTGTTCAAACTAGGTCTGTTGAGAGTGGGGGATCTAATCCTCCCACTATGGAAGATCTCATGGGGACCATAGTTGAAATGGGGCATAACATTAAGGAATTGCAAGAAAGATTAAATAATGGAGAAGGTACTAGTCAGAATAGTAGTCACAGAAGTGGAAGTATGTGGAGGGGGTGAAACAATGGTAATCAACAGTTGTTTAGCAGGGTTACCAAAGTGGAATTCCCTAAGTTTGGAAGAGATAATGTCAGAGGTTGGTTATTCAAGTGTGAACAGTTCTTCAAAATTGATAACATTCTAGATCACTGTAAGGTCAATCTTGTCTCTATTCATCTTTCTGATCTTGCTTTAATGTGGCATAGACAATTTGTAAGATTCATGGGAGATGATGTTGCTTGGGATGTTTATAGGGGGCAATTTTGAAAAGATTTGGGACTGTTTATGATGATCCTTTAAGTGAAATCAAAAAGCTAAGACAAACTGGTAATGTTCAAGATTACATTGATGCTTTTGATAAATTGATGTGTAGAATTGAATTGTCAGATGAACATTGTATGAGTTTCTTTATGGCTGGTTTGTCTAGTGAAATTGAGTTGTCAGTTAGGATGTTTAGACCCAAATCTTTGTATGAGGTGTATGGATTAAGTAAATTGGAAGAAGCTAAGTTGAATGTGCTTAAACAGAAACAAAGGGCACCAATTTTACCTACACCTAGACCATTTAACCATTTACCAAACACTGGTCCAAAACCTATGGCTTTTGTTAGTGCAAATATTACGATATTTAAACTAAACGATTTCTTCGGTTTTAATAATGACAAACATGTAACTTGTAATACATAACGTAAAATGTGCAAGTTACTTGTAAACACAAAACATCAATGCATACTTACATCAACACCTCCCGACGTCTCAAGTATGCTTCAACGAAGTCGTAGATTTCCATCCCGACATAAATCACTTAAGGTATGGACAAACAAATCTACTACTTGACAAATGATCAAAGGATTTTATTTTTCTAAACTTCACATTTTTAATGTGACAAAACAATTTTTCAAAAATATATTTCACAAATTATTTTTGAATTAAAAAGAAATGTTTTATTTTGAAAAATATGTTTGAAAATCCCAACAGTCAAATTTCCCCCCAAAACAGCTCCTAACTTCCCCAAATAAACCTTCCCCACTAAAGACAAACGAAGGAGCGTCCACGGAACCTTTAAATAGGGACGGCTCCATTAAATTTAACGGAGCCGTCGGGTATTTAGTGGAGCCGTGGGTTTGTAACGGTCAGATTTTCCCTTGCCTATAAATAGTGGACCATTCCACACTTCCAACTTGATTTTTCCGGTCCTTTTTCTCTGGTCTTATCCCTATTCACTTAGATAACTTTCTTTGATCATTTGGAGAGTCTTAGGTTGTTTAAGAGTGATCCAATCATCCACTCAAGTGATCCTCTTCATTCCTCTTGATTAGCAAGAGAAGAACACAAAGTATCCTAGATACAAAGTGTTGTCATCCCTCTTGATTAGCAAGAGAAGAACACAAAGTATCCAAGTAGATACAAAGTGTTGTCATCCCTCTTGATTAGCAAGAGAAGAACACAAAGTATCCAAATAGATACAAAGTGTTGGAGTTGTTAGGTCTTGTAACATTTGTTACACTCTTGATTGTATCATAGAATACATCAAGATTACTTTTCTTTTGTGAGAGAGTGAGTCAAGATCATTGTGATCTTAAGAGATAGTGAAGATCTCTTGAAGCCATTGGACTTGTGTGATTGATCATGTGGATCAAGGGTAGATCGTGGTAGATTGGTGCTAGCTAAGATTAGCACTCGACATCTAGCTTAGTGTCGGAAATAGGATAAGCAACGTGTATGGTGTAGATCGGGTAGATCGTGGTAGATTGGTGCTAGCTAAGATTAGCACTCGACATCTAGCTTAGTGTCGGAAATAGGATAAGTGACGTTTATGGTGTAGATCGGGTAGATCGTGGTAGATTGGTGCTAGCTAAGATTAGCACTCGACATCTAGCTTAGTGTCGAAAAACAAGTTAAGCGACGTGTATGGTTTTCTCCGCCTAAAGGGAGTTTGTTGATTAGTGAAGTAACTCTCGAGTTGGGTACTCGGGGAGTGGAGTAGGGCGAAGAGGAGCTTCGTGACCGAACCACTATAAATCACCGTGTTCGGTTTGCGCCTTCTAACTTATCTCTTTACTTTCATTTCATTAGTTATCGCTTTATATTTATATTTGCATTGCATATGTGTTTGTGTTGCTTGTTGCTCATGTAGTGATTGATCATGTATGTTCCATGGTTTGATTGTGCATATGTTGTAGTTTACTATAGTCATCTCTAGATGCTATATACTCATTGTTGACACTCTTCATATTACGTCACACTTGATCGGGTGTTTGATACAAAAGTTTTAAGTTTTTAAATGGAAACGTATTCACCCCCCCCCCCCTCTACGGTTTCCACAATTGGTACCAGAGCCAGGTCGCTCAAATTTTTAAAACAAATGGTTTTCAAAATTGAGTACGATCCATGTATCAAATTACCCATGAAGGTGATAAAAATATGAAAAGTATTTAGTTGCTTAATACTTACAAGTTTTGTTGTTAAGTATACTTTGTCATACTAGCTTGAAGGTTTTCTTAAACCACTAAAAGAACAGTGTCTTTAAGTGTCCGGTCATGTTTTCAGAACGAGTCATTAAGTCATGCAGTTCTGAATCAGAAAACAGACCACGGTACCACTAAACATTGTACGGTACCGTTATATTTAATGGTACCGTGGGTCATTTAACGGTGCCGTGCATCTGATTGTCTGTTTTTCATTTTTGGTTCATTTTCAAAAATCCATATAAAATCAACCATGAGTCTGTACGAGTCGTGTCGCCCATCATTTTGAACGATGTTGGATCTACTTTCATTTGAGAAACATTTTTATGAATTAGTTCTAAATGAAAGTATGTTAAAGTCCTTGATTTTCAACTAAAGGTCTTCTGGTCATGCAGTTTGCGTAAATTTTTGGTCAAACTGAAAAAGGGCGATTCAACTTTTAAACCTTGACATGTTTTCAAAGTGCTCAGCAAAAATATTTGAAATGGGGAGGAAACCAATTCATTGTCAAATAAAATCAAGCTTAGTATACATTGTTATACCTAATACACAAAATGACGATAAGTATTTTTGTGTGTTAAATTGCTATTTGCTTATTTTAGTTTTTCGGTTTATGCATTTATAAGGCTCATGCTAAATCACTTGCACTATATTAAGTAATTAGTTTGCATTGCATATAGGCATCAACCATTTGTCTTGCATTTGTTGCAAGTTCTTAAAATGGTTTAGTAACTTTCTTAGGAATAGAAACTAAGTTGGTAGATCATGTGTGTCGAAAGATATTGTCTTACACAATTATTTTTCCAAAGGTTTAAGTGTAAAAAGTATATCACCCCAAAACACTTAACACTTTCATAAAATCCGTAACATGATCATTAAAACATCACATCATTTTGTCTTGTTTGACCATGGGTTGTCTAAACAAGATAAAAGGTCATTTTAATACATTAGTATTTAAGTAAAAGAAAATGTATTAAACTTGCATTGATTTAACACACATACAAAATGTTTTAAACATTTAGTATTTTACGTATGTGGTATAAAAATGGTTAGGATAATTATTTTTATACTAATGAGGTGTCGAAAAACTAAGAGTATTATACATAATAATATAAATAGTTTTTCTCAAATAAAAATAAATGACAATATCAAAGTAGTAACTTAGTTTGTCATTAACCTCACACATACAACTAGTGTTAAAATAAATGGAACACACTCCTTAAATTTTTATTTTCTTTTTAAGAAGGGAGTGATTGTGAGGGTCAAGAAAGATTTCGAGTACATATCAATTCATTATTCAAATTATGATTGATATCATCATCGAATCTAATTGACAAGTTTTCGAGTGTGGACATGAAATTGGAGTCATTATTTGTTTAGCTTCAAGATAACATCAAAACATGATGGAACATATTATCTTGAATCTACATACTCAATCACACTCGATTGTTATGAAAATAATGACGTCCTCTCAAGACGAAAATAATATGCATCGGATCATAACTCACACTTGTGTTGAAGATGCCATATTGAGTCTTGTTGTCCAATAGTTGTGTTCCAAACATTAAACTAATATGTTTAAAAGATGCATAAAATACACAACTAAGTAGGAGTGACAACTTGGATGTTTCATCCGAAATATAAAAGTAATTTACATTGCAATGCAATTAGTAAATGTGTCATTTCCGAAAAACCAAACAAGAGCAAA
Source organism: Artemisia tridentata subsp. tridentata (assembly GCA_021014915.2). NCBI lineage: Eukaryota > Viridiplantae > Streptophyta > Magnoliopsida > Asterales > Asteraceae > Artemisia > Artemisia tridentata. The sequence goes on from CP139509.1 coordinate 142,048,981, forward strand.
CAAACAACATATGTAAACTTTGCTCATGAACGACTCAACACTCAATGTCACATGTCTAGTAAAAGTGTCACACATAATATGTTATTAACTATTATGTAAGTCATCAATCTTTGAGAATATCACATGTATTTCTCTTATCAAAAGATTGACAAAGGATAACTTATATCCCATGCATCTTATTTTCTTTGTGACATGAATGGTTATGTTACAAGAGAATACATTGCATCCTGTTAACAAATATAGGATATTAGAGTTGAATAATAACCTAATATGTCATGTGTCATTGCATAAACAAGTAAAATTAGTCATACACTAAAATACTTGTTTCACAAAGCATTCATAAGAGTGATAAGTTTCCTCTTAGAAAAGCATACTTGTTGAAATAAACAGTATGTCTCATTTTAAATAAAATGCTCACAAGATCTATTGAGGTAAGTAACCTTTACTAGATTCTCACTCAAGATATGAAAAGGAGCATTCTTGAAACACACACGATGTAGTAGATTCTACATTGTATCACATTAGAGTGTCTCTTGGTTCTAGGAAACCAAATCATGTTAAAATAACATGTAACAACTCAACAAACAAAGATGTTGTCCAAGAGATCATAAAATACACCATCTCCATCAAATAACCTCTAAATCTCAAACACAAAATTAAAATATTTCGCTTGCCTTTGTTAGGAGTTGTGTAAGATATGTCATTCTCTTAATCGACCTTCAAAGTATGGTTAGTTGAGTCATATTAGGTCATGTATTAGCGAAATAAGCTAATATCATCTTTGCTACACTTCAATAGGCAAATATAGGAATTTGAAATTTTCTAATATGAGAATGACTACTGGAGAACCTATCGCACTAGAAATTCAATTTGACCTAACGGTTGAATTGCTTCCAGGAGAGAAGTTGGGTTTGTGGTATAACCCGTAAAAATGGTTGTGTTCAGCCTTAATTGAGCACCACTAGTGATTGTCTCATACTCATTCTCTAACTTGAAAAATTTTCATTCCTACATTTGACTAGAGATAGTTTGCATCGTTGAACTATATCTCCCATTAGGATGTCATCTTGAACAAGTAGTAATTAGGATCTGCCTTAGCAAACCTAGATTGCTTGCATCCCACATACATGTTTCAAAATGATAACATGTTCTCATAAGACATGATTAAATGTCTTCATGATCTTAAATGCTAAATGATTATCATGTTTTGCATGATGTTTGCATTTATTCCTTATGTGCATTTTACTTGATTTACTTGTAAAGTTTGCACCCACACTATGTTCTTTTGACACATTAGGAATTAGGTATGCCCATCACTATGAACCCTTAGAAGTCATAGAGCCATACACTAGTGTCAAAACCCATAAGTCAATGTAGTCGCGAAGTTACCCTAATTCCCCAGTCATCACTTCGCCTTCTTCCAAGTAATACACCTTTTTGTCATGGGAAGGTTAGGAACAAACCTAGTAGAACTCGGAGTAGGGTTGACAACTTAAATATTTCATCCGAAATATTCAAGTAAGTTTAACTTGCGATCGCAATTGTTAAATGTCATATCCGAAACATCATACTCAAGCCTTTTAACAACATATGTTAAAACGCTCATCCAAAGGACTCACGAGTTACTATATAAGTAATTAGTAGTTCCTTTCATCCTCGTGTGAATATACACGTCTTAAGATCCCAAACCCTGCTGCAAATCAGCACCATAGGCCTAGCTTTACATCTTTCAAAACCCCATGAAACACTCACGTGCGAAGCACATAGAAACCCTTAAATCAACCAAACCTCTCAACCGAGAATCCCCTTACCATCTCCGTCTAGGTCTAGGAATGATGGAACATTTTCCATAAAACTTATGACTATTTAAATATTTCACTGGAAATATTAAAGTCATCTCTCGTACCCCTCTTATGATTACTTGAATATTTCACTGGAAATATTGTAGTCATCTCGTGCGTCTCGTCTCATGACTCTTTAAATATTTCACTAGAAATATTGAGTCATTCTTTAAATCCCTCTCATGACTATCTAAATTTTTCACTGGAAATATTAAGTCATCCCTCACGTTCCTTGCATGATCTCTTGAATATTTCACTGGAAATATTGAGATCATCTATTCTATTTCGTGTCATGACTTTTAGATATTTCACTGGAAATATCAAGTCATATCCTGTGTCTCGTCTGATGACTTTTTAAATATTTCACTGGAAATATTAAGTCATCTTTCACATCGCTCTAATGACTACCTATGTATTTCCTCGGAAATATAAAAGTCATTTCTTCTCGTCCAGTACCGGTCAAAGAATTTATTAGGTATAAATTCTCTCCTCGTGTCGAAAAATCTCCCTTAATCAGCGAAGATTTATTCGTAAAATCCTCTTAAACTCCAATGACAACTTAAATATTTCATCCGAAGTATTTAAAGTTTATTTAATTTGCGAAATGCAATTAAATGTCATTTCTCGTTCTCGACAAACGTTCATCGAATCCCGGTGGATTCATTCATAAAGGAATTTATTCGGTATAAATTCTTTTAATATAAGGTCCAGAAAAATCACAACATATGTGAAATTTCTTTGTCAGAAATCTAATTCTGGGTCAAAACTGACCTCAGCAGGTCACGGTACTCTTTAATAGGGGACAGTATCGTTATTTTTAACGGTACCGTCGGACCGTTATTTGCTGAGACAGTTTATTCTCACTGTTTCAAAACCACTATCGAAACACACTCGATGTAGTCTTGAACCAGAACCGTATCCTATCAGAACAGATTGTATCTATCTTCTGATTCCTAAGCCTTCTTCCCTTTCACTTCCGCATGGTACTAAACACTACCAATGATGCAATATATTTTATATTTTTTTTATTTTTGAATCCAAAGAAATTGTAACGAATACAATTCCCCCGGGTCGTTCTCCCAACGAAGGTTTGACGGCGAATAAGTCGAATCGGAGTCGTGAATATGTGAAGTGAATAAGTGACGTGAAAGATTATTTTTTTTAGAATTGATTACACTATAATGAGAAAAATTAAAAGCAATCTACGCTATTAAAATAAATGCACACAAAGAAAATTCAAATAAATGCAAATCCCGGGCTAATCCCGAGATTTATAAATCTATTAGTGAAAAAATAAACCTAAAATGCAAGATTAAAAACTCAAGGGACTGAAAATGTAATTAAAATAAACTTAATTATAAAAGAAAATTAAGAAAATAAAAGTTTATAAAACCCGAGGGACTAAAATTGTAAAAACTGAAACTGATTTAGACTTGGTAAAAAGACAAGGACCAATTTGTATTTTTCTGAAACTTATTTAATACACTAAACACTTTTAAACAAAGACAAGGGCCGAACTTGCAACAACTGAAACTTAAGGACTGATTTGCAATAACTGAAAATGGAAAACGTTTTACTCTAGAAAAACAGCCCAGGTTCGATTCCTGGGCATTACAACTATCTAGACTATTTTTTTTTTTTTTTTTTTTTTTTTCTTTTTTGCAAAACAACTACAAGCTAACAATAACTAACTTATGAAAAGAGAATAAGCTCAAACAAGCTTAATTAAGCTGGAAAACAGCTTATTCTCAGAACAGTTTAGCTTTGCACAAATATTTATAAAACAGATCAAACAAGCACCAAATGGACTCAAATAAGCTATCCAAATAAGCTAAAAAATCAAAACTAAGAGCAGAATCTAATTAACAGCTAGTATGACTAGCTTTTGCCCCAATAATATCACTTTTTCATCTAATAAATTTCAAGAAAATTTCTCATAAACTACAGCTAGTGACTGAAAAGAACTGAGTATGCTATAATGTCTACTTAAACAACCCTTTTAACACAGCCAAATACACTTATTCAAACACTTTATTATAATGCCTGTTCACCTTAAAACTGAATTTCAAGTTCAATTCTTAGTAACAATCATCACTAATCACTTACTAATATCAAAAATCCTCAGATTAACAACTATCAACAACAATGATTACCAGAAACTTAGATTCAAAGAACACTTTCAATTCAGAAACTATACTAGATAGATTTTAACTATACTATTAACTAACAAATTTAACTATACTAACAACTAATTAATAAAACAAGTTTATCTAAAATTAAATCTATCAATTAAGCATCAACTAACTATCATTAAACTAGAAGCAGCAGTTCTAAACTATGAAAGTTGAGTACAAATGTGAAATTGAATAAAAACTTACAAATTACTCTCAGCAAGAACAGAGAGTTTTCCCATGAGGCCTATCTTTGGATAGGCTAACTGCTTCCAATTTTTCAGATAGACTATCAATTTAAACCCAGAATCATAACCTTCACACCATGGTTGACTTTCATTGACCAGAGTAACTTTGAATGTTACAACAGCATTGACACTAGTACTCACTTACAATAAGCTATAGAGCTTACATAAGCTGATATTCACTGAAATAGAGCTCAATGAAGCAGTTGTGAACTATATATATATATATATTTTTTTCTTTTGTTCTTTTGTGATGATCAGATATTAAAACAAAGTAAATAATCTAAAAACTAAAATTAATATTAACTAAAAGAGAATTCGGACACACAATAGCTTCAAATTTAAAATTTTATTGAAACTTTAAAAATTACAATACTCAAATCAAATAAACATAAACAGAAAAATTACAATTCGAATTATAAAACTAAAATTCTAAATTTACTTTGACAGCATAACGTTGCTAAAAAAATTACATGTCGAAAATGGGGAATAACCCTCCTCTATTTATAGGCCTAAACCGAACCTTCTGGGTCTTGCCACGCTGGCGATCCTCGTGCTATCTTCAGCCATCAACACCCTTCGATCACCTTGCTCTTCAATTAACCGTACGATCACTGATGTGAGGTGTTCGAACCAATAGCAAGCCGCCATCTGTCATTCTATCTGTCAGGGTCTTCTAGAAGATCCAATCATTGACTATTGTACCCTTAATTGCCGTAATTTTGAGGGTTGGGAATTAGGGTTCATGGTGATTAGTAAAAATGGGGGAAAGGGTGAAATTTGGGGATCGGATAAGAGAGAGATAAGGGGTAAGGTGTGTTTTATTTTTTTCTTTTTTGACTCTTTTGACCGAGGTTTTTAGTTAAAACTTTGACCGGTTGTGAATTATTTTATGGATCGGGTTATGGGTTTAGTAAGGATGGGCTAGGTAAAGTGTTTGGGCTGGGTTTGTAGGAAAAGGGGGGATTGGGTTAGTTTAAGGTTGGGTTGGTTTAGATCCGGGTATAAAAGGTTAAAAAGGGTTTAAGGAATTTAGTTTAAGGGACCACTTATGTAATTTCTGGATTCTTTAAGGACTGATCTTGCCATTTTGTTAAAAGATAATCTAAGGGTTGGAGTTGACAATCTTTGATAGTGGAGGACCTCGGATGCCTTTTTGACCATTTTCTTTGTCCCCGGTTCTGGTTCTGAGCCTATTCCGTATCTCGTGCTCGTTTTCCCGGATTTCTTGTGTCTTTTGTCAATTTTCACGATATCCATCCTGCACATACAAAAACACAAAAACACAATATCTTTTGGCATTTTGGTCGGGTTTTTGGTTATTTTGGTCCGGTTTTGGTCTAGAAATGGTATGTGTTTAAGCACATACCAAAATTCCCCCAGACTAAGCTATTGCAATGTCCTCATGCAATGTTATAAAAACACGTTTTCGAGACCGAAAATTTCTAATCTCTTTTTACTAACTTTGAGAAGTAGCAAAATTTTCAAAAGAGATCAAGAAATATTAAGCTCTAAAAACTCCCCGTTTTTCCTTTTATTCTATTTTTGTATTTTTCTCATTATTCATGTGACGGCTTTGTTGACAATCATTATCTAACGATAATTTTTAGGGTCATAGAGTAGAAACACAACTCATAGAGGAGTGACCATAAGGATAAAATTCTTCGTCCTTGATTTTTCACATGCTCCCAAACTAAGCTTATAAACGAGATCACAACCTACTTAGAAATTAGATGCCAACACTACTCATGGAAGTTACTTGTGTAAGAACCTCTCGCTCCCATCTTCTTATTTTTGTTTCTACTTATTTTATTTTTGTGAGAGAAATGAATTTCTTCATAATCTTCTCATTTTCATAATTATTAGTCCGATAAAGATACCAAGTTTAAAACGCTAAGTAGTTTTCCATCTTCTTGCAAGAAAGTTTGCCTTAAAAATGAGGTCCAAATCAAGGTTATTACATACGTCAAAGACTAAAGAACTCATACAAACATGTAGACATAAGTTGTGGAGAAACATCACGTGCACCTCATGTGCCCGATCTAGGGTCATTCACATGCACCTCACGTGCCATCAACTTGTCTAACACATTAAGCACAAAATCCATACATCTCAACATACATTTTTTTTTTTTTTTTTTTTTCAACTTTTCTTCACTCAATAACTTAATACCACGGGATTACCGGGTGTTTCCAAATCATCAAACATATAATAGTAACCCTTAGAAAATGAACCTTCACGGTTTAAATCCAAGACCTTACCGCCTTTAGAAGTAAGGATCCAAGGTCCGATCTCAATCCGAAATCTAAGAGCACTTTACAACTTATTCACTCAATACGGGACCTTGATGTGTACCCAATTTTTAGAGCAAAAATTCTTTTAAGAAGATGGAGAACTAAATTTCGTTCTAAACCTAAATATCTTTAATTATTTATACAATATATGGGGTGAAACAATTTTACGGGAGTAAAAGGCCACAAGTACCTACGACGAGCTCTAAAGAGAACCAACTACTCCACATTTGGCATCTAACTTCTAAATAAATTCTATCATTTCTCGCTCTTCGCACATTTAAAAATCTCAAATAATAAAATTCGCGAATACTTAGCCGATAATCAGCCACGCATATATAAAGTCGGTTACAGAAACTTGCAAATTCTTGAAAAGAATTCGCGTTTTCTAGCTCCTTATGTAAAAGACTAGCGAAAGCTTTAAAGCCATGCATGTATAAAGTCAAGTACGGGAACACGCAAAAAAGCAGCTCCTTGTGTACAAGACTAGCACAAGCTTTTATGATCATCATTGGTTAAGGGAAAAAGCTAGGGCTCAACACGCCCGGTCAAGTCAAAATTTTATTCCTACTCTACCCAGCGGAAAGTCAACAAAAATGTCAAAACTTATTATATTTTTGCACAAAATTTTTAAATTTTCTCATTTTTTTGGATTTTTTTTCAATTTTTTGAGGAAAAACGGGATTGCATGAGAAAATAGCAAAAATGCAAGGCAAAAATCAAATCGCAAGATTACCCCCCCCCCCCCAGACTAGAACGAGACATTATCCTCAATGTCTTAAAGGTACGGGTATCCCTACAAAAATCTAAGGCCGTTTATTAATTATGCCAAAAGATAGATGTAAAACGATAAGATTTTGGATATTGGATAAGCAGCGGATGATGAAACTCGAGTAGCGTGAAGGAAACTACGAGCACGAGAGTCTTCATTATCAGCATTCCTGGACACATCACAGAAAAACAACGAGGCACAAGATATGGAAGAGGAAGCCCTCCTCTTTATTAAGAAAATAGAAAGAAGATAGATGGATAAGCATGGGGTGCCTCCCACGAAGCGCTTGTTTTTGGTAACCGAGTCACATGAGCTTGACTCGACCCCGAATTTAGTTGTCCATGGGGAAATTTTGGAGATCCGGGACAACCATGGATGGTACGTCCCCTCCAAAATAGTGCTTCAACCTATGACCATTCACCTTAAAGTTTGGACCGTCATTTTGAGCTAACTCGACGGTTCCATATGGAAAAACTTGAGTGATGGTGAATGGCCCAGACCAGCGGGTTTTGAGTTTGCCCGAGAAAATCTTTAGCCGAGAATTGAAAAGGAGGACTCGATCACCAACGTTGAAAACGCGGTTTTTAATCTTAGAGTCATGAATCCTCTTTGTTTTCTCTTTGTAGATCAAAGAGTTCTCGTAGGCTTGATCCCGAAGCTCATTTAATTCATTAATTTGGAGCTTACGGTGATCTCCCGCGGTCTTGAGGTCAAAATTGGCATGTTTCAAGGCCCAATATGCCTTATGCTCGAGCTCGATGGGCAGATGACAAGCTTTTCCGTAAACCAGCTTGTAAGGAGTACACCCGATGGGTGTCTTGAAAGCGGTTCGGAAAGCCCATAAAGCATCATCCAATTTGTCGGCCCATGAGGCTCGATTTTCACCAACGGTTCTTTCAAGAATACGTTTCAATCCACGATTCGAAACCTCGACTTGTCCGCTTGTTTGCGGGTGATACGCGGTAGAAAGTCGATGAGTGACACCATACTTGAGCATAACTTTTGCAAATTGATCATTGCAGAAGTGAGTACCGCGATCACTGATTATAGCACGAGGGGTTCCGAATCGGGAGAAGAGATTTTTCAAGAACTTAACAACCACTCGGGCGTCGTTAGTGGGGAGCGCTTTAGCTTCTACCCATTTTGACAAGTAGTCGACGGCCACGAGGATATACTTATTCCCTCGTGAAGACGGGAATGGCCCCATGAAATCGATGCCCCACACGTCAAAAATCTCACAGACTTGAATTGCATTTTGAGGCATTTCGTCTTTTTGCGAGATTTTTCCTTGACGTTGGCAAGAGTCACAAGATTTTACCAAGTCGTGGGCATCGCGGTAGATTGTCGGCCAATAGAATCCAGAATCAAAGATTTTTTTAGCGGTGTAGCTGGCACCATGATGTCCCCCCGTGGGTCCATTATGGCAAGCGTTGAGGATGTCAACGGCTTCTTGGCCATGCACACACCGTCTTATCACTTGATCGGCACATATCCGGAATAAGTAGGGATCGTCCCAGAAATAATGTTTAACATCTTTGAAAAACTTCTTTTTCTGCTGGGACGACATCCCTTTCACCACAAAATTCCCCGCATGGTAATTTGCGTAGTCAGCAAACCATGGGGTACTCGGATCATTTTTTGAAGATATTTTCCCAAGTGTCTCGAGAGGAAATGTCTCGGTGATTTCCTTATTCTCGAGAACACTTTGATGAGGATTTTCCAGTCTGGACAAATGATCAGCGGCTAGATTCTCTGCTCCTTTTTTATCACGAATGATAATGTCAAACTCCTGGAGCAGAAGAATCCACCGAAGTAATCTCGGTTTAGCATCTTGTTTTGCTAAGAGATACTTTAGAGCAGAATGGTCCGTATACACTATGATTTTTGATAAGACAAGATACGGTCTAAATTTCTCAAAAGCGTAGACAACGGCCAACAACTCTTTCTCAGTAGTAGTGTAATGAGATTGAGCATTGGTCATTGTCTTGCTAGCATAGTGTATCGGTTGGAAGTATTTTGACTTGCGTTGCCCCAGGACTGCACCGATAGCATAATCACTTGCATCACACATTAGCTCAAAGGGCAAGTCCCAGTCGGGGGCAACCAAAATCGGTGCTTCGGTTAACTTCTGTTTGAGAACCTCAAATGCTTCGATGCATTCGGAAGAGAAGATGAACGGAGCATCTTTTTCAAGAAGATGGGTCAGAGGCCGGGCGATTTTTGAGAAGTCTTGAATAAATCGTCTGTAGAAACCGGCATGACCAAGGAAACTACGGATTCCTTTGACGGTAGTGGGATGAGGTGGCTTAGCGATAACATCGACTTTAGCTCGATCGACCTCAATCCCAGATTTGGAAATCTTATGGCCGAGGACTATGCCCTCTTTAACCATGAAGTGGCACTTCTCCCAATTTAGAACGAGATTGGTGCTTTCACACCGTTCAAGCATTTTCTCTAAATGGGAGAGGCACGAGGAGAAAGAATTTCCATAAACCGAGAAGTCATCCATAAAGACCTCCATCGTCGTCTCGATCATATCATGGAATATTGCCATCATGCACCTTTGAAACGTGCCCGGAGCATTGCACAAGCCGAAAGGCATGCGTCGGTAGGCAAATGTTCCATAAGGACACGTGAAAGTGGTCTTTTCCTGATCTTGGGGATCAATTGGTATTTGAAAATACCCGGAAAAGCCATCGAGAAAACAATAGAACTCATTTCCCGCCAAACGCTCAAGCATCTGGTCCATAAACGGTAGAGGGAAATGGTCTTTACGGGTAGCATCGTTGAGTTTTCGGTAATCGATACACACTCTCCATCCGGTGACGAGACGTGTGGGAATTAACTCATTTTCTTCGTTTGTTATCACGGTCATTCCACCCTTTTTAGGCACACAGTGGACGGGACTAACCCATGAGCTATCCGAGATTGGATAAATCATCCCTGCGTCAAGGAGTTTAATAACTTCCTTTTTTATGACATCATGGATTTTTGGGTTAACCCGTCTCTGTTGCTGAACAGCGGGTTTAAAATTATCTTCCAATAAGATCTTATGGGTGCAGAATTTAGGGTCAATACCCTTTATATCAGAGATCTGCCAAGCAATGGCACTTTTATGCTTTTTAAGCACGTCTAAGAGTTTTGTCTTCTCCTCATCTTTGAGAGCTTTTGAAATGATGACGGGAAATGTATCTGAATCTCCCAAGAAAGCATATTCAAGATGAGGAGGTAAATCCTTGAGCTCAAGCTCCGGAGGATTTTCAATAGACGGCTTAATTTCCTTAACGTCAGCCATTTTAAGGTCCATCGGAGGGGAAAAAGGGGTAGGGTCTTCATTCAAAAGTTGTTCAAGCATGAGAATATCCCCCTCCGGATCATAATAAGAATCATCATCTTCCGGTGAAGAAGATGTGTCGGTAGCAAGAAACTCATTGACCTCTTCCAAAAAGAAATCACCTCCCTCAAACGGAGTGAGGGACGGGGAAGAGTCAGAGATGATCGGTGAAGAAATAGTAGACGGAGAAGAATCATCAATAGAGGTAGAAGAAGAATCCAAAGTGGGATTGCCACTAGAAAAACCGAGAATCTCTTGAGCATACTCCTCCGTAGTAACGTCAATAATATCAATACGGTTCACGGACATGCAATTATCGTTGGAGGAGTATCTCGCGGTTTGATCCAAATCGAAAGTCACGGCTTCATTACCAACTCGCAAGGTAATCTCTTCATCATAAACATCAATCAACGCTCGCCCGGTTCTTAAGAATCCTCTCCCGAGAATGAGAGGAACTCGCAGATCGGCATCAAATTCGACAATCACAAAATCTGCCGGAAAATGGAACTTTCCCACATTAACGTAGACATCTTCGGCGATTCCAATTGGTCGAGTAATTGATCGATCCGCGAGCTCGAGAGTCATCCGGGTCGGAGTGAGAGCGGGGAGAGATAATTTTTCCCAGACGGACTTAGGCATTAGGTTAATGCTAGCGCCAAGATCGGCCAAGGCGAAACATTGAACCATCCCCGGAAAATTTCACGGAATAAGGAACTTTCCGGGATCTCCTAGCTTTTCTGGAAGCTTTTTAAGGAGAACCGCGGAACATTGTTCATTCAACGGGGTTGTTTTTGCCATCTCAAACAATTTATCTTTGTTGCTCAGCAAATTCTTCACCATCGATGCAAACTTCGGCATTAAGAGAGCAGCATCCGCAAAGCTAATTTCGAAGCTCATATCTTGAAAGATTTGATAGAATTTCTCCATCTGATGCGTATTCTTATCATGGTGCTTTTGTTCATCAAGTCGCGACGGATACGGAAGTTTTATCTTAACGGGAACCTCTTGTTCAAAATCAACTTTCCCTTTTCCTTTTGACGATTGGACAACCGGAGGTTGGATGTCTTCGGTCCTTCCGTTATTAGTAGGAAGTGCCGTATCCGTTGTCACCTCGGTTTCACGGGCGACTACCTTGGGAGGGAGAGAAGAAGAGGTAGTCGGAGCCGTAGGTCCATCATAACAAACACCACTTCGTGTTGTGATCGCTTTAACGTCTCCCCTCGGGTTTGCGATCGTGTTGCTGGGAAGAGAAGTAGTACCCGAACCCGAGGGTTGATCATTTAAACGTTTCTTAATCTCACTCATTTCCTTAGTTAACAACTCTTGAGTTCTCATCAGATTTTGATTTTGAAGCATTAATTGTCGAAGAATCTCATCCGAGGGTGGCGGATTTGGAACAACATTTTGATTTTGATTAAAATTTTGCCCTCGGTTGTTATTGTTGAAACCTTGATTATGAAAATTTCCTTGATTTTGATTCATATTTCCTTGATTAGCATTGAAATTCCCATAAAAATTCCCTTGATTTTGATTTCCTTGAAAACCCCGGTTTTGATTTGGATTAAAACCATTGTTTTGAAAACCATTATTTGCACGATTTTGATTATTGTTAACTTGATTACGGTTTTGACCTTGATTTTGACTTTGATTATTGAATCCCGGTGGTGGTCCAAGTGAATTGTTTGAACGGTAGCTAAGGAGATTTCGATCACCTTGGGGTTGGTAACCATTACCACCCGAATTAGTAGCATACACATTCTCGTGTCCATAAGCCCCGGTGGCCGAACACTCGAAATAAGAATGAGGACCACCACATATTTCACAACCATGGTTAATTACATTGACTTGATTGGGTGTTTTCTCAATAACAAATGAATCGAATTTCTTATTAAGTGCGGCGAGAGCATTCATAACTTCTTCATTGTTCTTACTATTAGCACTAGACGTTTGAAGCTTGCTCCTTGAATTTCTCACACGGGCTTTGTTTTCAATTATACCGAACGCCTTTCGAGTATTACGAGCCAATAAGTTTCCACCGGCCGCCGAATTGAGTGAATCTTGATCGGCAAGACTCAAACCATTATAAAAGGTATCGATTTGATGAAGCTCCGAAAAACCGTGGTTCGGACATTTCTCAATCAACTCCTTAAACCGATCCCAAGCCTCGCTGAACGATTCATCAAAGGCTTGTTGGAAACGTAAGATTTGAGCGCGGAGATTAGAAATCTTAGAAGGAGGATAGAAATGGTTCACGAACTTTGAAGCTAGGTCACCCCAAGTATAGATCGAGTTCGGGGGTTCCTTCTCAAGCCAAGTTCGAGCCGCTCCCTTAAGGGAGAAAGGAAATAACTTCATCTTGATCGCATCATATGATACTTGATTAAGCTTAATGGTCTCAACTATATCCGTGAAGTTCCTAATGTGAATGTGAGGATCTTCACTCTCGAACCCGTGGTAAGAGATACCAGTGATGAGGTTCAATAACCCGTGATTGATTTCAAATTGATTAGCAAGTATGTCGGGAATCACAATGGCCCTTCGCACACCATTAAATGGTGTTTGAAGTTGTTCCTCCATCGGACGGAGGTCGGGGCCCGGTTGTGCTCCTTGATTAGGCTCCACCGGAGGAGCTTGATTGTCGTTCATTTCCTCAACGTTTGGAAAATGAATACGGTGTGTGTGTCGAATTACCCTTTCGGGATTTGATAATGGAGAAATAAGATTTTGAGAAGATGAGCGGGTGTTCATACACCAAAAAGGAAACAAAAATGAAAATCAAAAATCTTTTTGTATTTTTGGTTGGGAATTATTTTTGGCTTTTTTAATATATTGAAAAACAAAAGACTGTATTTTCTTTTTGGTAACCGTTACGTTAACCGTAACCGTTTCCTTTAAAACTACGCACAGCGTGGCGGGAAGGCAAAGGTAGCTCCGAAGATGCTTAAAAACCGGCCTTCTTCAGCTCGACAATTTAATGTCAAGCTTCCTTAAACCCCGTAATTAGGTTGAAGTAATAAAGTAATCCGATAACGATCAATTTCACGATTTGTTTTGTTGTTATTTGGAATGGTTTACAACCGCCCTCCTTCAACGGAAGACGGAGGATGTTTATTAATGATGTATTTATGAAAACACTTTAGGAAAAGTGTTTTATTTATTATATTTTTGTATTTTTATTTTTTATAAAAAACAATAACTTCCAAGGAAAGATCTTCAAATCACAAAAACAACGGACGAAATCGACGCACTCGTTTCAAGCCTTCCCCGGCAGCGGCGCCATTTTATTGATGCAATATATTTTATATTTTTTTTATTTTTGAATCCAAAGAAATTGTAACGAATACAATTTCCCCGGGTCGTTCTCCCAACGAAGGTTTGACGGCGAATAAGTCGAATCGGAGTCGTGAATATGTGAAGTGAATAAGTGATGTGAAAGATTATTTTTTTTAGAATTGATTACACTATAATGAGAAAAATTAAAAGCAATCTACGCTATTAAAATAAATGCACACAAAGAAAATTCAAATAAATGCAAATCCCGGGCTAATCCCGAGATTTATAAATCTATTAGTGAAGGAATAAACCTAAAATGCAAGATTAAAAACTCAAGGGACTGAAAATGTAATTAAAATAAACTTAATTATAAAAGAAAATTAAGAAAATAAAAGTTTATAAAACCCGAGGGACTAAAATTGTAAAAACTGAAACTGATTTAGACTTTGTAAAAAGACAAGGACCAATTTGTATTTTTCTGAAACTTATTTAATACACAAAACGCTTTTAAACAAAGACAAGGGCCGAACTTGCAACAACTGAAACTTAAGGACTGATTTGCAATAACTGAAAATGGAAAACGTTTTACTCTAGAAAAACAGCCCAGGTTCGATTCCTGGGCATTACAACTATCTAGACTATTTTTTTTTTTTTTTTTTTCTTTTTTGCAAAACAACTACAAGCTAACAATAACTAACTTATGAAAAGAGAATAAGCTCAAACAAGCTTAATTAAGCTGGAAAACAGCTTATTCTCAGAACAGTTTAGCTTTGCACAAATATTTATAAAACAGATCAAACAAGCACCAAATGGACTCAAATAAGCTATCCAAATAAGCTAAAAAATCAAAACTAAGAGCAGAATCTAATTAACAGCTAGTATGACTAGCTTTTGCCCCAATAATATCACTTTTTCATCTAATAAATTTCAAGAAAACTTCTCATAAACTAGAGCTAGTGACTGAAAAGAACTGAGTATGCTATAATGTCTACTTAAACAACCCTTTAACACAGCCAAATACACTTATTCAAACACTTTATTATAATGCCTGTTCACCTTAAAACTGAATTTCAAGTTCAATTCTTAGTAACAATCATCACTAATCACTTACTAATATCAAAAATCCTCAGATTAACAACTATCAACAACAATGATTACCAGAAACTTAGATTCAAAGAACACTTTCAATTCAGAAACTATACTAGATAGATTTTAACTATACTATTAACTAACAAATTTAACTATACTAACAACTAATTAATAAAACAAGTTTAACTAAAATTAAATCTATCAATTAAGCATCAACTAACTATCATTAAACTAGAAGCAGCAGTTCTAAACTATGAAAGTTGAGTACAAATGTGAAATTGAATAAAAACTTACAAATTACTCTCAGCAAGAACAGAGAGTTTTCCCATGAGGCCTATCTTTGGATAGGCTAACTGCTTCCAATTTTTCAGATAGACTATCAATTTAAACCCAGAATCATAACCTTCACACCATGGTTGACTTTCATTGACCAGAGTAACTTTGAATGTTACAACAGCATTGACACTAGTACTCACTTACAATAAGCTATAGAGCTTACATAAGCTGATATTCACTGAAATAGAGCTCAATGAAGCAGTTGTGAACTATATATATATATATTTTTTTTTCTTTTGTTCTTTTGTGATGATCAGATATTAAAACAAAGTAAATAATCTAAAAACTAAAATTAATATTAACTAAAAGAGAATTCGGACACACAATAGCTTCAAATTTAAAATTTTATTGAAACTTTAAAAATTACAATACTCAAATCAAATAAACATAAACAGAAAAATTACAATTCGAATTATAAAACTAAAATTCTAAATTTACTTTGACAGCATAACGTTGCTAAAAAAATTACATGTCGAAAATGGGGAATAACCCTCCTCTATTTATAGGCCTAAACCGAACCTTCTGGGTCTTGCCACGCTGGCGATCCTCGTGCTATCTTCAGCCATCAACACCCTTCGATCACCTTGCTCTTCAATTAACCGTACGATCACTGATGTGAGGTGTTCGAACCAATAGCAAGCCGCCATCTGTCATTCTATCTGTCAGGGTCTTCTAGAAGATCCAATCATTGACTATTGTACCCTTAATTGCCGTAATTTTGAGGGTTGGGAATTAGGGTTCATGGTGATTAGTAAAAATGGGGGAAAGGGTGAAATTTGGGGATCGGATAAGAGAGAGATAAGGGGTAAGGTGTGTTTGTTTTATTTTTTTCTTTTTTGACTCTTTTGACCGAGGTTTTTAGTTAAAACTTTGACCGGTTGTGAATTATTTTATGGATCGGGTTATGGGTTTAGTAAGGATGGGCTAGGTAAAGTGTTTGGGCTGGGTTTGTAGGAAAAGGGGGGATTGGGTTAGTTTAAGGTTGGGTTGGTTTAGATCCGGGTATAAAAGGTTAAAAAGAGTTTAAGGAATTTAGTTTAAGGGACTATTTATGTAATTTCTGGATTCTTCAAGGACTGATCTTGCCATTTTGTTAAAAGATAATCTAAGGGTTGGAGTTGACAATCTTTGATAGTGGAGGACCTCGGATGCCTTTTTGACCATTTTCTTTGTCCCTGGTTCCGATTCTGAGCCTTTTCCGTATCTCGTGCTCGTTTTCCCAGATTTCTTGTGTCTTTTGTCAATTTTCACGATATCCATCCTGCACATACAAAAACACAAAAACACAATATCTTTTGGCATTTTGGTCGGGTTTTTGGTTATTTTGGTCCGGTTTTGGTCTAGAAATGGTATGTGTTTAAGCACATACCACTAAACACTACCAATGCTTCCGCATCCCACTCATCTCACACACACTTCAAACGAAGACATTAGGATACGTTGAGATAACCCTCCTTCATCAACATAGATAACCCTATAACCTTATCACCTACCTCACAACCCTGAAGATTTTATCTTCTTAACCCTTAGGATATCTCCAAGTAATCACATGTCTCATCATATAAATATTCTATGAATATTCACAATGATTGAGAAGAGCTACGTGACTTCAAAGGTGAAGTTTATTGTATGCTATCCACTACTTGTCATGACGTTACTAAGCTCATCGCTTCAGTCAACGTTTGTTTTCCTCTTTATCTTTTACATCTTGTCCGGTTGGTCATAGATTAAGGGGGAGCGAAAACATACTCATATAGTCTTTCACTAAACACTCTCAAGAACACACAAATGTGATTCTTATTCCCTAGGAAACTTCCTTTTAGCTGCCCAGAACTAGGCTGTATAGGAAAATTCGTGACTTCCAGGTCACGGTACCGTTAAATAGGCCACGGTACCGTTAAATTTAATGGTACCGTGTGGTATTTAGTGGTACCGTGCCTATTTTTGACGAATTTTCACTGTTTCCTTTAGATCCCTGCATTCCTAACCTCAAACCTGCAAAATCTTGCAAACTCACATACACCCTAGGATTCCCTCACTACACCATAAGACTCTAACACCAACTTTAGTTCGAATCCCACAACTCTTGCCTATATAAGGCCTCACCATTGCAAGCTTATCTTGCATCTCACCTTCAAACCTCACATTAACATCATCATCACACTCAAACCTTTTAGCTACACTTCACTCTTGACAGTGACAGTTAGTCTAAGAACCTTCAACCCATAGATCATCACACTCAAACCTTATAACCTTCAACTCATCACACTCAAACCTTACAACTACTCCTTACTTTGGATAAGTGATAGTTAGTTCAACAACCTTCAATCCTCACAAACACACGAAACCCTTCATGCACCAAATTATCCCTAACACACAACTAGGATCATCCAACCTAGAAACCTAGAACTTCATTACCTTAACCCCGTTAGAGATATCCACCAACAATCCTGTTAGGATCACATGCACCTTTTCTTTTTCCCTTTTGAAATATATCATGCATCTCATTGTCAGTGCAAACGATATATTAACCTAAACCATCCTTTCCCACCTTTCCTCAAAGGGCAAAACCAACATCTCCAACCACATCATCATCATCCTCCACCTTTAGGATTCCTACACCCTTACCTCCACCAAGTCCACCACAACCTTTAGCTATCACACTAACCCTATCACCATCAAACCTCTTTGGACTTGGCACCAACACATCATCCTTATCACTATCACCATCACCACAACCACTAATGGGTCATCCCATTATTTATCCCCTACAACCACATAACCCAAGTTGTCCTTGTTGTCACCACAACCAACACTCTCCCACCTTATGGAATCATTTAGGTATAACCTCTATCGAGTCTACTTTATGGCACGACTTGTCATAATAGTAATCATTTAGAGTATGTCTTATCAACAAACTATCCTTAACATCAATCATCTTAGGTAGATGATTATGTTGTTCAAAAGGTTTGTTAGAACTTTCCTTCCCAATGACAACTTGGAATAAGTCATTTAGTACGTCAGTCAATGAACGAATCTCGTTCTTAATTAGTGTGATTGAGTGAACAATTACACCTTAGGTTTTCGGTCGGGTTGTGACACTTACGTGTTAACATAGTTTAACCCATGCATGTCTTGCTATGTGTATTTTATCCCTATAATGTTGCTCATATACTGTTATATATTATGCTGCACGAAGCTAACCCTTGATGTAGGAAAAGCCTTTGTAAGAATTTGATCCATGGATCCGTTAGATACTAAGGTAAATAAACAAGGGGATTAAGTCACCATAGGGGAGCATTGAGCTAGGGGGAGCTCGGGAGTATTTGAATACATAGCATGGAGTTGTCTTCACAAGTGTTGATAGAAGGCTTCACTAGGATGATGCAAGCTCACCTTTCGGGGAGAAAGGATATTAGTGCAATAAGGGCGAGTAGGGAGTAAATCCAAGGGAGCGCTCGAGACTACTACCTTTTTGATTCGACAAAAGGGGGAGAAGGGGAGTGTAAACAGGTAACTTTTACATTTTACTATGTGTTACGGTTTACATATTTGTCATCATCAAAAAGGGGGAGATTGTTAGTGCAAATATTACGATATTTAAACCAAACGATTTCTTCGGTTTTAATAATGACAAACATGTAACTTGTAATACATAACGTAAAATGTGCAAGTTACTTGTAAACACAAAACATCAATGCATACTTACATCAACACCTCCCGACGTCTCAAGTATGCTTCAACGAAGTCGTAGATTTCCATCCCGACATAAATCACTCAAGGTATGGACAAACAAATCTACTACTTGACAAATGATCAAAGGATTTTATTTTTCTAAACTTCACATTTTTAATGTGACAAAACATTTTTTCAAAAATATATTTCACAAATTATTTTTGAATTAAAAAGAAATGTTTTATTTTGAAAAATATGTTTGAAAATCCCAACAGTCAAATTTCCCCCCAAAACAGCTCCTAACTTCCCCAAATAAACCTTCCCCACTAAAGACAAACGAAGGAGCGTCTACGGCACCATTAAATAGGCACGGCTCCATTAAATTTAATGGAGCCGTCGGGTATTTAGTGGAGCCGTGGGTCTGTAACGGTCAGATTTTCCCTTGCCTATAAATAGTGGACCATTCCACACTTCCAACTTGATTTTTCCAGTCCTTTTTCTCTGGTCTAATCCCTCCTCACTTAGATGACTTTCTTTGATCATTTGGAGAGTCTTAGTTTGTTTAAGAGTGATCCAATCATCCATTCAAGTGATCCTCTTCATTCCTCTTGATTAGCAAGAGAAGAACACAAAGTATCCTAGATACAAAGTGTTGTCATCCCTCTTGATTAGCAAGAGAAGAACACAAAGTATCCTAGATACAAAGTGTTGTCATCCCTCTTGATTAGCAAGAGAAGAACACAAAGTATCCAAGTAGATACAAAGTGTTGGCATCCCTCTTGATTAGCAAGAGAAGAACACAAAGTATCCAAGTAAATACAAAGTGTTGGAGTAGTTAGGTCTTGTAACATTTGTTACACTCTTGATTGTATCATAGAATACATCAAGATTACTTTTCTTTTGTGAGAGAGTGAGTCAAGATCATTGTGATCTTAAGAGATAGTGAAGATCTCTTGAAGCCATTGGGCTTGTGTGATTGATCATGTAGATCAAGGGTAGATCGGGTAGATCGTGGTAGATTGGTGCTAGCTAAGATTAGCACTCGACATCTAGCTTAGTGTCGGAAATAGGATAAGCAACGTGTATGGTGTAGATCGGGTAGATCATGGTAGATTGGTGCTAGCTAAGATTAGCACTCGACATCTAGCTTAGTGTCGGAAATAGGATAAGCGACGTGTATGGTGTAGATCGGGTAGATCGTGGTAGATTGGTGCTAGCTAAGATTAGCACTCGACATCTAGCTTAGTGTCGAAAAACAAGTTAAGCGACGTGTACGGTTTTCTCCGCCTAAAGGGAGTTTGTTGATTAGTGAAGTAACTCTCGAGTTGGGTACTCGGGGAGTGGAGTAGGGCGAAGAGGAGCTTCGTGACCGAACCACTATAAATCACCGTGTCCGGTTTGCGCCTTCTAACTTATCTCTTTACTTTCATTTCATTAGTTATCGCTTTATATTTATATTTGCATTGCATATGTGTTTGTGTGGCTTGTTGCTCATGTAGTGATTGATCATGTATGTTCCATGGTTTGATTGTGCATATGTTGTAGTTTACTATAGTCATCTCTAGATGTTATATACTCATTGTTGACACTCTTCATATTACGTCACACTTGATCGGGTGTTTGATACAAAAGTTTTAAGTTTTTAAATGGAAACGTATTCACCCCCCCCCCCCCCTCTACGGTTTGCACAGCTTTGCTTGCACCAAATGTGAATTGGAGGAATAAGGCTAATACTAATACACAGAATGCACCATTTAAGAGGCAATTGAGTCAAAAGGAATTGGAAGAAAACAAGCCCAAGAACCAATGCTTTTACTGTGATCAAAGGTACACACCAGGCCATAAGTGTAGTGGTCAGATTTATTCTTTGGAAGTCTTAGGAGAACATGATAATGCAGTGTTAGAAACAGATGAGAATGGGGAGGGGTTTGGGTTAGAAACAGAGAAAACAGGGGAGATTATTGAATATTCACCTCAAATTTCACTCAATGCTATTAATGGGACTAACAGTTATCAAACCATGAGGGTTCGTGGTCATGTTGTTACGTATAAGCTTCATATTTTGATTGACTATGGTAGCACTCACAATTTTTTGGACCTTAATACTGCTAATAAATTGGGTTGTAATATGAAAAGGACTTGTCCATTGCAAGTTGAAGTACCTGGTGGTAATCAATTGACTAGTGACTACAGTTGTAAGGGCTTTACTTGGAAGTTGCAGGGTGAAGAATTTGTAACTGATATCATGACTATATCACTGGGTGGGTATGAAATGGTACTAGGAATTCAGTGGTTATCCACTTTGTGTGACATGATATGTAATTTCCTAGAATTAAGAATGGAATTCAAGTATAAGGGTAAGAAGATAGCCTTAAGGGGTACAAAGAAAGCCAATTTACAATGGATGCAGGGCAGTAAAATGCAAATCCAAACACCCCTTGCAGAACTGCCTTCTATGGTTTTGTGTGTTTATCCTAATGCTGCTCTTAACATGGTTTCAATGAATGAGTCTGAAGAAGTTCCCAAAGAAATCACCACATTGATTGACCAATACCCTGATGTTTTCGCAATTCCCACAACACTGCCACCCAAAAGAATTTTTGACCATAAGATTCCATTAAAAGAATGGACTCAACCTATTAATTCAAGACCATACAGACATCCCCCCACTCAAAAAGATGCCATTGAAGTCATGGTCAAGGAGTTACTTGAAATTGGTGTCATTAAGGATAGCCAAAGCCCTTTCTCCTCTCAAGTTGTCATGGTTAAGAAGAAAGATGGCCCTTGGAGAATGTGCATAGCTTATAGGCAGCTGAACAGTGCAACAATTAAAGACAAATTTCCCATCCCTGTAATAGAAGAACTGATTGATGAACTTCAAGGGTCTCAGTACTTCACCAAATTGGATTTGAGATCAGGTTATCACCAAATTAGAATGCATCCTGCTGATGTGGAGAAAACTACTTTCAAAACACATGAAAGGCATTATGAATTCTTGGTCATGCCCTTTGGACTTACAAATGCACCTTCTACATTTCAAGCACTTATGAATTTAGTCTTCAAGGAGTACTTAAGGAAGTTTGTTCTGGTATTCTTTGATGATATTTTGGTATACAGTCCATCCTTAAATGATCATGTGCAACATTTAGAATTGGTACTGCACGTTCTCAAGAATAACACTCTTTATGCCAAACAGTCCAAATGAGTGTTTGGGGCTGCAAGGGTAGAGTATTTGGGCCATGTGATTTCTAGAGAAGGTGTTTCTACTGATCATACCAAGATTGAAGCAATGCAAAATTGGCTAATACCTTCAAACATCAAGCAATTGAGAGGATTCTTGGGTTTGACTGGTTACTATAGAAGATTTGTTAAGGGGTATGCACTTATCAGTCAACCATTGACACAGTTGCTCAAAAAGAACAGTTTCAGTTGGTCAAGTGCAGCACAATAGGCTTTTGAAAGGTTGAAACAAGCTATGGTTCAAGCACCTGTATTAAAGCTACCCAACTTCAATGAAACCTTTGTAATTGAAACAGATGCTTTACAAGAGGGAATTGGAGCAGTCCTACAACAAGGTGGTCATCCAGTGGCTTATTATAGCAAAACTTTATCTCCTAGACACCAAACCTTGTCCACCTATAAAAAGGAGTTGTTGGCAGTGATACAAGCACTTAGCAAATGGAGGGGATATTTTCTTGATAGGCACTTCAAAATAAAGACTGATCATTTCAGTCTTAAGTACCTATTGGAGCAAAGAATTACCACTCCTTCACAAATGAAATGGTTGCCAAAGCTTATGGGGTTTGATTATGAGATTTTGTACAAAAAGGGAAGTGACAACAAGGCTGCTGACGCACTTTCAAGAGTACCAACAAGTGCTCAGTTGTTAACAATGGCTTTGTCTACAGTTTCAAGTGATTATGTTCAGAAGATTGTGGATTCTTGTCAAGCTGATGCAGACTTACAAAAGTTAAAAGCAGACTTGGAAATTGACCCATTATCTCATAAGCATTACATTGTGGTCAATGGGCAATTGAGAAGGAAGGGAAAATTGGTGGTGGGCAATGATGAGGCACTAAGGAAACAGTTACTTTCATTCTGACCCATGTGGAGGCCATTCAGGAGTTCAGGCTACCATCAAGAGAATCAGTGGTTTGTGTTATTGGAAGAAGTCGAGACAGCAGGTTAAGGTGTTTGTGGCTGAATGCAGGGTATGTCAGAGTAACAAACCAGATTTGGTTGCTTATCTAGATCTGCTACAACCACTTCCAATCCCTACAAAGGTATGGTCTGAAATTTCAATGGATTTTATTGAAGGTCTTCCCCCTTCAAATGGCAAAACTGTAATTTTGGTAGTGGTAGATAGGCTTAGCAAGTACAGTCATTTTATTGATTTAAGCCATCCTTTCACTGCAATGCAAGTGGCTCAAGTCTTTTTGGATAATAAGCTTCATGGGCTGCCAAAGGTCATAGTAAGTGATAGGGACAAAGTGTTTCTTAGTCTGTTTTGGAAAGAGTTGTTCAAACTTCTGCAAATGAGCCTGCATTTGTCTACATCTTACCACCCACAGACAGATGGTCAGACTGAAGTGGTTAACAGATGTCTAGAATGTTATCTCAGATGCATGTCAGGTGAGAAACCCAAGGATTGGTCTAAATGGTTGGGGTTAGCTGAATACTGGTACAACGCCACCTATCACACAACTACCAATACCACACCTTATGAAGTGTTATATGGCCAGTCACCACTAGATCCTATTACCTATGTCCAAGGTCAAAGTTTGGTTGACTCAGTTGACAGAACATTAGCTGCAAGGGAGGCTACTGTGCAGTTACTTAAGTTTCATATGGAAAGGGCTCAACATAGAATGAAGGGTGTGGCAGATGCAAAGAGAACAGATAGGGAATTTGAAGTTGGGCAATGGGTGTACCTGAAGCTCCAATCCCACAGACAAGTTACTGTTAGAAAGGGAAAGTATAACAAGCTCAATCCAAAGTACTATGGGCCTTTTCAGATAGTCCAAAGAATTGGCAAGGTTGCTTACAAGCTAGAGTTGCCAAATACTTCCCAAATTCACTTAGTTTTCCACATTTCCCAACTCAAGAAGTACAAAGGTCCAATTCCCAATGCTGCAGCTACACTACCTCAACTTAATTCAGATGGTGAGTTGGATAATGTGCTAGTGGAGATACATGATAGGAGGTTGGGCAAGGTTGGTTCATCTGCTCAAGTTTTTGTTTTAGTCAGATGCTCAAATGACACAGTTAAAGATGCAACCTGGGAGTTACACAGTGATTTGACCAAGAGGTTTCCTGAATTTTATATTGATGCTTGAGGACAAGCAAGTTTTGAAGATGGAAGTATTGATGTGAATTACAAATTGGTCAAAGCTTGAAGTCAACTAAAGTCAACGAGAAAAGTCAACATTTACTAAACACGCTCTCACTCAGCCAAATGGGTGGGAAAGTCTGTTACTACCTTTCACTTGTATAAATCCATCTACTTTCATTCATTGTATTCATTCAGTAATTGTAATCTCTCTTTCTCTCT
Organism: Artemisia tridentata subsp. tridentata; assembly: GCA_021014915.2. Lineage (NCBI taxonomy): Eukaryota > Viridiplantae > Streptophyta > Magnoliopsida > Asterales > Asteraceae > Artemisia > Artemisia tridentata. Next base: position 142,073,559 of record CP139509.1, read on the forward strand.
TGTAACATACACTTTCATCTTACCAATAACAATCATCTTTGATACGATTCTCTATTCTTTACTTTTGAGTATCCTATTAAAGTTTTGAGTTCTTTACCATTTAATTATTGAAGTCTAAAGAACATATCACAATCTTAAGTTTTTTCACGCAAAAACCAAATTTTGTAGCCGTCTAGCTACTCGATTTTAACGTAATATAAACATTGTATCTTAACGATTCAGATTTTACATCGTAGATCGAAAGTAAACAATTGAGAGGCATGCACATATATTCACATGAGTGTTGAATGTTTTCCTTTTTAATCATATAAATTTATGATATTCTTTTTTGAAAAGTATTTATGTCTTGCTAAAGAGAAATGAATAATTTATGGTGTTTTTTACTTAACAATAAAATGTGCCGACTATCAAATATAACACCAAAGCATCCGCATGCAAGTTACAACCCACATGATGTGCCCATTCCTTCTTTATTTTTCGAGAGCAATAACTTTTTTCTTTTTAGGAAAAGAATAATAATTAGAAATGCTACCTAGTATCATCGTTTTTGCTTCTCTAAAACCAGGATCCTAAGTTCAAATTGTGATCATAAGATGATTTTAAAATGCCTTATACAGGTGTTCAAATGCAATTTAGATTTAAATATATGTAAAACTTAGGAAAATTAAAAATCAACATCACACCAATAATTTCATTGGTTAGGAGATGAACTTGTACAACTCAACATTAGTCAAACTTGGGAGTTAAAAGCCATTTACATCGGCTAAAAATTAATAATACACGTAAATGGATGAGGCTTCCTTGTTCAAGTGATAAGGAGCACGACTAAATCATTCTACAAATTTTTCTACACACACAACAATATTAAATAGTTTTTTTTTCACTCATTTTCTTTCTCCATTCAAACCGTTAATTCTGACAAATGTTAACATCCTGTGAGTAGGCATATTTGTAGGAAGTTTTAGTATGAGGTTTTAGCATTTTTGTTTTTTTAAACTTATATGTAAACAGTTTTATCGGGTTAATCTCGAAACCGTTTCCGACTCTTCTTCAGTAACCCCCAAATAGCGATGGAACCATAACCAAATATGACCGGGTGCACAAATTTTTTGAAACCGTAATATAGATTCACATTTCGATGGACCGAGTGTATTTAAAATGCATTTAAGAAAAAATGATATTTTTTTTCAAAAATTAACACTAAATCGAAAAAATCCTGTTGGGTCTGAAATGCTGCTGATTGGAGAATTACAACTCTGCCGAATAGTTATGTAACTCTGCTGATTAGCACAAGAACTCTGCTGTTTTGGTAACTCTGCTGTTTAGGTATAATAGGCACATTGTAACTCTAATGCTAGCTTACGAAGACTCTGCTGCTAGAAGGATTACCCTGCTGCTTATTAATTATGTAAAGTATGTTAAGATAAGTATAGAAAAGATACGTATGAATATTTTACTTGTATAGGAAGTCTTGTAAACCGACTAGGACTCCTTACGCTATAAAAGGAGGTTCTAGGGTTAGAGTTAGATATCGATTGATTGGTAATCTTAGCATACGTATTGTTTTACACTTCAAGGTTTCTTGTAACCCTATTGCTATTCAGAGCAATCGTATTAATATATTGAAGTGTTGTTTGATAATTCGTTTGTGTTTATTCTTCTTAAGATCAAATATTAGTTTCCGCATAATATTTGATATACAACCTAAGATCAGTTTCTATACCAATTATCTTAGATTTATCTAAAGTAATTAACAAGATCGTGAAGCTCAACTGGGATCAACAAGTGGTATCAGAGCTTGTGATCTAGAAACTGGTACCAAGAAGAATTTTTGAATACAAGATTTGCTAATCATCACTGTAAGCAATGGACTCCGACTCTACACACATGGTTACTGCATCAAGGGTTCCCATGCTCAAGCCTGGAGAGTATGAGATCTGGAAGATGAGGATCCAACAGTACATAAGAATGGTTGATTACTCACTTTGGGAAGTTATTGTTCATGGAGACACTGTGCAAACCACGACTGCTACTGGATCAGTCTTGACTCTCAAGACAAGTGAGGAGAAAGCACAGAGAAGATTGGAAGTTAAGGCTCACAGTATTCTCATGATGGGAATACCTAATGATTATCAATTAAGCTTTAATCATATTGCGTCTGCTAAGGAGTTATGGGAAGCAATCGAGCTTCGATTTGGTGGGAATGAAGCTACAAAGAAATCAAGAAAGAATCTACTGAAGCATCAGTTTGAAACTTTCACTGCTTCAAGTTCTGAGGACATTGAAGGAACTTATGATCGACTTCATAAGCTAACCAGTCAGATGGCTCTGTTGAAGATTGAGCCATCTCAAGAAGATGTCAATCTAAAGTTTCTGAGAAGTCTATCTTCTGAATGGAACACTCATACAGTGGTTTGGAGACATAAGGAAGATTTTGATTCTATGACATTGGATGACCTGTACAACAACTTGAAGGTGTATGAATCTGAAGTTAAAGGATTGTCAAGCTCATCCTCTACTACAAATAATCTTGCTTTTGTTTCCTCAAGCAATAAGACTACTGGTAGACATCAAGAACAGCACTCTGCTGCTGGTGCTTTTGCTCCTGCTGTTGGTTCACATGTCTCTGCTTCTGACACCAACACCATCAGTGATGCTGCTATTTGTGCTTATTTGGCTGAACTGACTACAAGTACTTCAGTCATGCCTCAAGATCTGGATGAACTTGATCCTGATGATGTTGAAGAAATGGATATGCATTGGCAGTATGCAATGCTAACTATGAGGGCAAGGAGGTTTCTTAAGAGAACTGGTAGAGAGATGAAGTTCAGAAGGAACAAGAGTGTGGGATTTGATAAGTCAAAGGCTGAATGTTTTAACTACAGAAAGAAGGGACACTTTGCAAGAGAATGCAAAGCACCAAAAAGAAGCAATGAGAATTTCAAGAAGTCTGCTGATGAAGAGCCAAATTCCACTACTGCTATGGTATCATGTGATGGGTTAGGTGATTTTGATTGGAGTGATCTTGCTGAGGATGGTCCAAATGTAGCATTGGTAGCTGAAGTGGAAACTGAAGTACAGCATTTTGCTCTCATGGCCTATTCTTCTTCTGGATCAGACTCTGAGGTATCCAATGATTCAACTTGTTCTTTTAAATCATGTTCTGATAAAATTGAGATGCTTGAGTCTAGCTATGAAAACCTTAAAAAGGAAAATGATATAATTAAGCTAGATAATCTTAGTTATGCATATGGTTTAAAGAACTTAGAAGAGAAATTAGAATTTTATAAAAAGGCTGAAATTGAATACCTTGATCAGATCACTGTCTTGAAAAATGAAATTATCTTAAAAGATGATGAGATTAAGGTTCTTATGGAAAAAGTAGAACAGGCTGAACAGGCTAGAGATACAGCTAAGAGTGAGACTGAGAAACATGTTGTTATGATAGAAAAACAACAATTTGCCACTGACATTCTCAGTAAACCATTAGGAAGACACTTTACTGGTTTAGGATATAATGCTGTTTCTCATCCTAATAAGCTTAGTGCTAATGCTCCTCCTACTAGGACACTATCATTCATCTCTGAGTCTGGAGCTACACCTATAGGTGAAATTAGTAAACCTGTTGTTGAAACTAATGAAAAAGAAATAGAGTCACCTAAGGTTGAGGAAAAGAAGTATGATGAAGCACCCCTTATTGAAGATTGGGTGTCTGACAGTGATGATGATGAAGTAGAATCTGATTCAACCCCTAAGAACAAAAAGGAAGAAATTCCTACTGTTGTTGAATCAAAAACACCTAGGGCTAAAAAGGTTGATTTTGTTAAGCCTAGGTTTGGTAAAGGTATCTCTAGGAAGATGGCTGAGTTTGACAACACACCTAGAGTATATCCTAAAAGAACAAATAACTTGCCTAGGGGAAACCAGAGAAATTGGAACAACCTAGTTTCACACAAATTAGGGACTGACTTTCAATTACTTAAGAAGGCATGTTATTGCTGTGGTAGCTTTGAACATTTGCAAGATGAGTGCTATAAGAAACCAGCATGGAACCAGTACAATAGGGTGAACCATAGAAACTCTGCTAGAAAGACTCACCCACATCCCAAAAGAAACATGGTTCCTAGGGAAGTTTTGATGAGAGATGGTACTTCTAGAGTTATCTCTCCTATTGCATCAACAGTGCCCATTAAGAAAGAAAAAGTTGATTCTGCTGAAAAGGCAAACTCTGCTGTTAAGGCAGACTCTGCTGTTTTGCCTAAAGTTGTTACTGATACTGTTGTAGGCAATCATTTTTATGCTGTTAAAGCCTCAGCTTGCTGGGTCTGGAAACCAAAAGTTAAAGTTTTAGATCATGTTCTCAGACACAGCAGTGCACCAATGCAGTTGAAGAAATTTGACTACTTTGATGCACAAGGTAGATCCAAGTCAGTAATGGCTTGGGTCCCCAAGAGAAACTAATTCTCTTACTTTTTGTGCAGGGCAATCTACAAAAGGAGCTAAAGGACAAATGTATCTTTGATAGTGGATGCTCTTCACATATGACTGGAGACCAAAGCAATTTGGAGAATTTTGAAGCTTTGGATGGTGGTTATGTGGCCTTTGGGAATGACCCTAAAGGAGGAAAGATTATTGGTAAAGGCATCATCAGAACTGGAAAGTTGGATTTTGAGAAAGTGTATTTGGTGAATGGTCTCAAGTTTAATCTTTTTAGTGTCTCACAAATGTGTGACAGGAAGAATTTTGTTCTTTTTACTGACACTGAGTGTCTTGTCTTGTCTCCTGACTATAAGATACCTGATGATAAATTGGTTCTTCTTAAAGTCCCTAGACATGACAATATATACAGTGTGGATATAAAGAATATTATTCCCAAAAGAGATTTGACTTGTCTGTTTGCCAAAGCCACTGTTGATGAATCTAAACTATGGCACAGAAGGCTTGGACATTTAAATTACAAGGCTATCAACAAGCTTGTGAAAGGGAACTTGGTCAGAGGATTGCCTTCAAAGGTCTTTGAGAATCCTGAAGTCTGTGTTGCTTGCCAAATGGGAAAGCAACATAGAGCATCTTGTAAGTCCAAATTGGTGAATTCAATAACTGAACCTTTGTTTATGTTACACATGGACTTATTTGGACCTACTTATGTGCATAGTTTGAATAAAAAGATGTATGGCTTAGTGGTCATTGATGATTTCAGTAGGTTTACTTGGGTATTCTTTTTAGCAACTAAGAATGAGACAGCTAGTATTCTTAAGGCTTTTATAACAAGGATAGAAAACCTATTTAATCACAAGGTTAAGATCATCAGATGTGACAATGGAACTGAATTTAAGAATCAAGTGATGAATCAGTTCTGTGAGGAAAAAGGGATAACTAGACAATTTAGTGTAGCTAGAACTCCTCAGCAAAATGGTGTGGCTGAAAGGAGAAATAGAACATTAATTGAGGCTGCTAGGACTATGTTGTCAGAGTCTAAGTTACCCACTATCTTTTGGGCTGAAGCAGTCAACACTGCTTGTTATGTGCAAAATAGAACTAAGATAGTCAAACCTCATAATAAGACCCCTTATGAGTTATTGCATGGAAGGAAACCTTTGATAGATTTCTTTAGACCATTTGGGTGTCCTGTCACTATCTTAAACACCATTGACCACTTAGGCAAGTTTAGTGAGAAAGCAGACATAGGTTTCTTTGTTGGTTACTCTACTGAAAGTAAGGCTTTTAGAGTTTTTAATCAAAGAACTGGGTATGTAGTGGAAAATTTGCATGTGACAATTAGAGAATCCACACCTAATGTTAATGGAAAAGGACCTGACTGGATGTTTGATATTGATTCTTTAACCAAAAGTATGAATTATCAACCAGTTGTTGCAGGTACTACTAACATGTCTGCAGGAACACAAACTAACCCTAATGCAGGTACACAAGCAAAGAAGGATGGATCTGCAGAGGAGTTTGTGTTGATTGAAAAGTGGAAATATGATAAGTACTTCTCTCAAACAGCAAAAGATGGAAAGAGTTCAGATGATGTAGCTGTTCACAAGGAAGTACCAAAGGTTGATGTGGAAGGTGTTGATGAACCTTCTCATGATGATAAGGAAAGAAGTATAGAGTCACAAGTTGATGAAATTCAAGGGAATACACCTAGCAGCAGTTCTCTTAACTCTGCTTCCAAGTCTAAACACTCTGCTGTTAAGCCAAAGCACTCTGCTGTTAAGGCAAAACACTCTGCTGTTAAGCTTGGTCACTCTGCTGCTGAACTCAAAGACTCTACTGATATAACTGGTGATACTGGTGATGATTCTGATGATGAGATACCTGAATTAGAAGAAGTGTATGTGGATACTGATGATGAAGTTGTTGATGTTTTTGGTGCTGAAGGTGATTTATCAAACTTGGAAACTGATATACCTGTTAGTCCCACTCCTACAACCAGAATCCACAAGAATCATCCAAAGGATCAGATAATTGGTGATGTTCACTCTGCTGTTCAGACTCGAAGTAAGTCAAAAGGGTTGAGTGATTTACTTGATCAGGGATTGTTTGCTCAGACACTTAAGAAGAGGAATAGCCACAAGGATTTACAGAATTGCATGTTTGCCTGTTTCTTATCTCAAGAAGAACCCAAGACCATTCACAAGGCTTTGAAAGATGAAAGTTGGGTTGAAGCTATGCAAGAAGAGTTGCTGCAGTTCAAGCTTCAGGAGGTCTGGACATTAGTTGATTTGCCTAATGGAAAAAGGGCAATTGGTACAAAATGGGTGTTCAGATGCAAGAGAGATGAAAGAGGGATTGTTGTCAGAAACAAGGCTAGATTGGTGGCTCAGGGATACACTCAGGAAGAAGGGATAGACTATGATGAGGTATTTGCTCCAGTTGCAAGACTGGAGGCTATCAGACTTTTCTTGGCATATGCCTCATACAAGAATTTTCCTGTGTATCAAATGGATGTGAAAAGTGCTTTCTTGTATGGAAAGATACCTGAAGAGGTTTATGTTATGCAACCACCTGGGTTTGAAGATCCTAAGTATCCTGATAGGGTCTACAAAGTAAAGAAGGCACTGTATGGACTACATCAAGCTCCTAGAGCTTGGTATGACACCTTATCTCAGTATTTGTTGAATAATGGTTTTAGCAGGGGAACCATTGATAAAACATTGTTCATTAAGAAAGACAAAAAGGATATCCTACTTGTTCAGGTTTATGTAGATGATATCATTTTTGGGTCTACAAATAAGGTGTTATGTGAAGGATTTGAGAAGCTTATGCACAGCAGGTTTGAGATGAGTTCTATGGGAGAACTGACTTTCTTTCTAGGGCTTCAAGTTAAGCAGAAGTCAGATGGGATTTTTATTAGCCAAGACAAGTATGTGGCTGATATATTGAAAAAATTTAGTTTCAAGGATGTGAAAGCAGCCAAGACACCCATGGATAAGAACAAGCCTTTGCTCAAAGATGAAGATGGAGTAGAGGTTGATGTGCATTTGTATAGATCCATGATTGGATCATTGATGTATCTGACTGCTTCAAGGCCAGATATCATGTTTTCTGTGTGTGCCTGTGCTAGATTCCAAGTGTCCCCAAAGGTTTCTCACTTGGAAGTAGTCAAAAGAATTTTTAGGTACCTAAAGGGTCAACCAAAACTTGGTCTTTGGTATCCTAATAATTCACCATTTGACTTGATAGCATACTCAGATAGTGACTATGCTGGAGCTACTATGGACAGAAAATCTACTACTGGAGGCTGTCAGTATCTTGGTCATAGGCTGATCTCTTGGCAATGTAAGAAACAAACAGTGGTGGCTAATTCGACAACTGAAGCAGAATATGTTGCTGCTTCTAGCTGCTGTGGACAAGTGCTCTGGGTTCAGAATCAATTGCTGGATTATGGGTACAATTTCATGAACACAAAAATTTTCATTGACAACAACAGCACAATGTGTATTATAAAAAATCCTGTTTTTCATTCTAAAACAAAACACATAGAGATAAGACATCATTTTATTAGAGATTGTTATGAGAAAAAGTTAATTCAAGTGGTTAAAATTCATACTGACAACAATGTTGCTGATTTACTTACAAAATGTTTTGACATAAGTAGATTTCAGTTTCTAGTTGCTAGTATTGGCATGATCAATCTTTAAATCATTCAACATCTTATCTTTGTATGTTTTTGTAAAATTTTGTAAGGATTTGTGCTGTTGATTTGTCATTATCTGGTGTTTAGTCAAAAGTCTGCTGTTTAGTTGGATTGTTGCTATGCTACTCTGCTGCTATTATGGAATATTCTTGTTTGTGTTTGTTGTTTGCTACTAACCTTTTGCAGATATATAAACATACACAATCAAGTAAAACATTAACAGAGGAAATTCATTGATCATAAAGGCTTCAGTACATAATGTTTCCATACATTCAAGCTATTCAAAAGACAGATCAAAAGACATCAAGCTACAAAGATACACATCCTACATTTTAGCAAAATCAGGCATGACTTTGCTTCGTGGTCCCCTTGTGCCCATGGCTTCATATACCCTTGGGCAGGGGAGTGCAATGACTACTGGACGAGGAGGTGGATTTTGTTGCTGACTAGTGGATGAAGCCGCTTTCTTCTGCTGGTTGTTCTTCCTTGGCACAGCGGGTTTCTTCTCAACTGGACTTGGTTTTGGCTGAGGAATGTGGACACTTTTTGCAAAGTCGGCTGCGGCTTTCTCCAGTTGTTTCTGAAGTTCAGCAGATAGTGGATGTTTTGAAGGGATGGTTTCCCAAGCACCTTGGTAGTATGTCATATGTTTTGGCCACCCTTGCTGTTTCCCAGGCCAATCAGCTGTTTCGTCATCGCTTGACTCATCAAAAGACGATGGTGTTGAGGGGAGTGAATCGGAGGATGATTCTTCTTTGATCGCTTTTCCTTTGTTTTGTGAGGTGGATGCGTTCTTTGGAAAGTAATTCGCCCAACCACTTGAGTCATCAGAGGATGAATCCGAAGAAATTTCAATGATAGGCATTTTTGAGGAACTCATGTTGGCTTGTTGTTGAGTTAGGGTTTGGAATTGGGGATTTGCTTTTGTAATTAAGGATTTATGGAATTGATTGTGAGGTTGGTATGATATTTAAGGAGGTGATTTTTAACGATTTTGGGAATGTTGACTTTCAGTCAACACTTTCATAACTCTGCTGATGAGTTTGAAAGTTGAAGGGTTAAACTGAAATATTTTGGCGCGTTCTTAACCCTAATTGAATCAAAAAGGTATCTTTTACCCAATTGATCTCATTACGTTCTAATTGCTCCAAACTTACACTCAATTATCACTCAACCACAACAATTCATATCATTTCACCCCAAACCCCCAAATTCAATGGCTCGACGAACATTTCCAGAAGAACATAATGAGATAGCGTTTCTCAGTAAGGTTAATGCAGCGGATGGATTTTACGAGGTAATGGATTTTCTGGGTTCGTCTAAGTTGAGGTATGCATTAACAGTTGCCCCTACAATTTACAAATCTCATATGCGACAATTTTGGTCAACTGTTAGATTGGATGTCTTAGATGGTGAGGAACGACTAATAGGTAGTGTGGATGGGGAGGACATTGTAGTTAGTGAAACCACAATTAAGAGAAGTTTGAAATTGTCAGGTACCCCAACACCCCCTACTATAACCCCAGAAGTTGTGATGGCTGAACTTGAGTCTTTTGGTTATGAGAGACCTGAGAATAGTGGGACATTTTTGAAAGGTCGTATGTGTCCCCATTGGAAGTTTTTACTGCATACTCTACAACATTGCTTGTTTCCTAAGATAGGTGGGTGGAGTGAGTTTAATGCATCTCAGGCAATGGCTTTCGTATGTTTAGCTACAGGGCAGCCCTATGATTTTTCTGTTATGATATTTGAAGGGCTGAAGAAATTTGTTAAGAAGAAGTTTTACTTATACCCTAGGTTTCTACAACTTATAATAAATAAACAGCTAAGGGAACCTTTGAGGCATTCACAAATTGAGCCTGTAGTAGAATGGTCATCAAGATGTTTGCATTTTTGAAGAAGGATGGGAAAGGATTTTCTGGTGTTATTACTCCCCTAACTGAGCATATCTTGAGTGTAGTGGCTGAAGTACATGAGGATGAAGAGGCTGGAACACCCACAGCTTCCCATCACACATCCTCATCAACAAGTTTAAATGAATCATCTTCTACTGAACCACAACCTACCCAATCACCTAGGAATTCACATAATGAGAACATTGTGCACCCTCAGGCCAATGTTAGTATGGTAGCAGATGAGGCTGGTACAGGTGGTGGTGGTACCATGATGGAAGAGGCTGGCACTACTGTTTCCAACTTAGTAGTTGAACAGGACAGTGCTAACATACTTAAGACCTCGACCATGGCAACATCATTTGCAGAAGGTTCTCAGGAACCTGACACAACTGGTGGTAACCCCAGCCAAATGGATTTTATGGGGGGCTCAGATGTTCATCCTAGGGATGAGACTGAGTTTATGTCCCAAGATTCACCTCTCAGAGAAGGTAACACATCTCGAAGTGATGAGGACAGAGATGAACATATTGAATTGATGGACACTTATGTACATATGGACATTGCAAATGATACACCTCTCGGACCAGGTCACACAGGTCGAAGTGTTGATGCTAGAATTGAACTTGAAACTGATGATTTGACGGCTAACATACCTGTACAAAATGACAATTCCAATGATCAACCTCTCGGGTCAGGTTACACAGACCGAAGTTGTGAGGATATAATGAAACAATTGAAAGAATTGACGGAAAATTGTACCAATTTATCAAAGGAGGTGCTTGATCTGAGAAAAGAGTTAAAGACAGTCAGAGCTACTCAAGGTGCTGAAATTAGGAGGCTTAAACTAAGGGTTACACACCTTGAGGGGAGGCTCAAGAAGAGGTCCAAACCAAGTTTGGAAGAGGATGCTTCCAAACAGGGGAGGAATGATCAAGAGGCTGTTGTGAATGATAAGGATCAAGAAGATGTGGAGGATGTGATAGGCTCAGGGGAGGTAGAAAAAGAAGTTGTAAAAGAATCAGTGGAAGTTGAAAATGTTGGTGAAAAGGGTGACTCTGCTGGTGCAGAACACTCTGCTGATGAAGTTGCTGGTGCAGAAGAACACTCTGCTGATGTGAATTATGGGTTGAATGTTTCTGCTGTAGATAAAGAGAAAAGTGCTGGAGTTAAGAACTCTGCTGATGCTGAATCAGATGATGATCAAATGACTTTAGCTGAAGTGCTTCTGAATATGAACAAAGCAACTAAAACACCTACAACATCACAAGCTCAACCTATTGCTGACTCTGCTGAAGATTTTGAAAGGATGCAGAAATTAGCTGAAGAGGCTCAAATTGCTCAGGATGAAGAACTTGCAAGAAGTTTTGCAGCTAGTGAAGAAAGAGATCAGTCTGAACTTATGGAAAGTACTGCATTTAAAGAAGTTAGTCAAGAAGAATTGGATGCACAATTGCAGTATTTCATTGAGTCTGATATGATTGTCAGAGGTGAAGCTAGGCTGATATCAAATGATGAGCAGTTGAATGGAGCTGAAAAGACAAAAGAGCTTGTTGAGTTCATACTTAGAAAGAATGGATTGACTAGGTGGGAAGAGTTGATTAAGAGGATAACTGAAGCTCAGAAGCATGGTTATAAGGGAAAGTCAACTTCAAGAAAAGCATTGGTTACTGACATGAAATACTATTTGAAGAATGCTAGAAACTATCAGATGAAGGATTTTAAAGGAAAGCCAGATCACTTAATTGAAAAGGAATTTTATGAAACTTATGCTCAGCTTAATCCAAGAAAAGTTCCTGAAAAGAAGAGAAATCCAGAAGTTATGGGATCTGACAATCTAAAAGCATCTGGAAGTGGAAGTGGTTCAAAACCTGTAGTAACTGATGTTGAGAAAGAGAAAGAAGTTGTAGTTGAAGCTGAAGAAGAACCTGAAGTTTTGCCTGAATCTTCTGCTGGTACAAAGAGATATAGAAGGAGAGTAAAGCAGGTGAGTAGGAAGAAGAGAAAAGTAGTGATGAGTGATTCTGAGGAAGAGGAAACAGAGGATATTGATTCAGGGAATGAAGAAGTGACTGAAGATGAGATGAAAGGGGTTATGGATCTCACAGTTCATGAACCTCAAGAAGAGCCTGAGATACTTGATGAAGTACCTTTATCGGTAAAATATCCAATAATTTCTTATTCACATGATATTTTAGCTGATAGTAGTGTATGCTGGGTGATTGAAAGATCAAATGGTTCAAGAGTGGGGTATACTAGTTTTTCTCAAATGATGCACTATATGGATAGAGATGATATTACTAAACTCTGGAATTTGTACAAGATGAGATATGGAGATACTAGACCAGAGATAGTGTTTGAGAGACTAAATTATTACTACTTGAAGAACATGTTTGAACCAGATGCAAGAAGTATTGAATGGAGGAAGTTGCTGAGCTCTACAGTTCAGAAGTGGTACTTATATCAAAGTTGTGGAGTTCATGTTTTGTCTTGCATAGGTGTTACTGTATATATGCTTGTGGAAAAGGACTATGTCATCAACAACAGTACATCTATTCTGTATCAAATGCTGCAACCTGGAAAGTTGGCACTTCAAAGACCATTTGATTCAGATCATCAAGCAAGAGAATTGATTGAGAAATACAAACAGTTGCTGGTATCACAGGTTTCAAAACAGTAAGGTGTTTGGAAGCATCCTCCTGGTGATTATCTGGAATTAAGGAAACTTGATGATTTTTGGAGAAAAATATCAAGTTTAGGGGAGGATTGTTGGGTCTGAAATGCTGCTGATTGGAGAATTACAACTCTGCCGAATAGTTATGTAACTCTGCTGATTAGCACAAGAACTCTGCTGTTTTGGTAACTCTGATGTTTAGGTATAATAGGCACATTGTAACTCTAATGCTAGCTTACGAAGACTCTGCTGCTAGAAGGATTACCCTGCTGCTTATTAATTATGTAAAGTATGTTAAGATAAGTATAGAAAAGATACGTATGAATATTTTACTTGTATAGGAAGTCTTGTAAACCGACTAGGACTCCTTACGCTATAAAAGGAGGTTCTAGGGTTAGAGTTAGATATCGATTGATTGGTAATCTTAGCATACGTATTGTTTTACACTTCAAGGTTTCTTGTAACCCTATTGCTATTCAGAGCAATCGTATTAATATATTGAAGTGTTGTTTGATAATTCGTTTGTGTTTATTCTTCTTAAGATCAAATATTAGTTTCCGCATAATATTTGATATACAACCTAAGATCAGTTTCTATACCAATTATCTTAGATTTATCTAAAGTAATTAACAAGATCGTGAAGCTCAACTGGGATCAACAAATCCATATGGGTCCCGAGAACCCCCTGGTTCCGTCCCTGCCCCCAAATGTACATAACTAGCGAGGTCTAAACCCTTTTAACATCTTGTGAGAAAACTGTTGGAATATATGAATCATATAAATACTATAAACATATATTTACATCAAGAACACGCAGCGGAAAGATCTAATGAACATGTAATTAATTAAACTAAATAAACACGTACCTTTCTCGCGTAACCACCAAGAACAATATAAACCCTAATTTGGTTTATGAAGATGTCGAACCAACTAAGGGAAAAACACCAAGAATCACAAGCTAAAATAAGCTTGTCACTCGTTCTTGTACACACGCGATAGTAGCGTTCCAATGGGAAAGCTAGGTTCAAGAATCACAAAACAACCAAACACTTTGAAAGCTTTACTTGACACGACCAAATCCTAGTGGATTTAAAAGAGGGTCGTTCGTTGGAGCTTAGAGGGAGAAGAGAAGAAGAAGTTTGGCTAGTTAGGGATTCAAGATTAGTTTTAAACCCTAAACACAATGAATTGTATTTATAGGCAAACCATTACTTGGTCCCCAAGCTAGCCCAAACCGAAACCCACATCCCTAAGGATGGATCGGCCTGAATTAAGAACCCAAGGTGGTTCTAGATCCTTCTCTTCCTTTTTCATATTTAGTCCTTTAACGTTCGTTATCTCTAACTCCGTTAAGTACTAATTGTCGTTAAGTATGTTTTGTGAAATGAATAAATACAAATATAAAATATATTTAATCTATTCAAACCATTGGAACTCTCACGTATTGTGTGCAATCCCGAGTCTCGGGTTCGAAACCGGACATACATATATTAATTCATTATACACAAAACCTAACAGCTCCCACTTGGATAATGATTAATATTGTAATGACATGGGCTAGTCTAGCTTTAACAGATCCCAATGCCCCCAGCTTGATCCGAGTATGGTTCTCCTGGAAAAAAACCACGTGATGATTAAATCATCATACTTATCCTTTTGTTACTAACACTGCGTTAATTTGGATATGGATCTTTGTCATTCCATAATTAACAGTAGTTTCTCGTTTATACATAATTGAACAAGATTACCAAAACATCTGAACGTCTTCCAGATAGACTTTGGGTGCGGCCGCACAAACATCTTGTCAACCCTACGAGTGGCCAAGCAGTATTAAACTTCAACACAAAGTTGAAGGAACAAATCCTTTGTTGACTACGAGCGTAACCCTCGAACTTCGCATCACCTCCGAAAATAGCCCTTATAACTACCTTTTACGGATAGCGTTAGACTACCTTACAGAAAATGAGCTACATCCTCGGCAGTCACCTGGTATCTCAAGTCTGAGGATAAATATTCATGATATACTTGATGACGACGATCCATAAAGTATAATCATGTGGTTGGGATAAGTCCTATATTCAATTTATCCAATATTGAATATCATGCGACATTGGTGTCTCAACCTTACAGTACATTCTACCAATCCTCACATTTGTCTTAATTCAATAATACTCCCATATTATTGATTGACAACGGACTATTTAGAATAACATTAGTTATTCATAGATTTAAACATGCAAATATAGGACACAAATATTAATAATGAGAATAAACGTTATCCGCACTTTATTTCATTAAAATAATAATTGTTTACATGTCCCTTATCCAAATACTAACCAGATCAAGCATGATAATTTCCATTAATGAATTATGCCACAAGTCATGACCACCATACTTGTTGACAAGGCATAAATCAATTAATTTGATCTATCGGAATTTTGAGAATACTTATTTCAATAATGAAATTCTTGTATGTGTTCATTCATCTATCCAGATATTGACACATACTTCATTAAATACGTGACATCCTCATGCACGAATTTATGACAATTAAACTACCAAACCTTTGTAGTTAAAGTATTCTTAATTCTTTATGTATAATGCAACTATGCTCATAACGAACATAACTAGTATACATGGTCTCCTAATAAGGATGAGCTCCCACCATGACTAGTATTGAGTGTCATCTCAATCTTACTAGCATCATTGTATCCAAACAACAATTCGCTCTTTTAAAGTTCCGTAAACTTTAACATTCATCGTGTAATATTTTGATATCTTCAAATCATTCAAGATTTGACCATAATATCAATCAAGCAATAACTTGCCATATGGTTCATATTTAGAATTTTTGGAGTAAATCCAGGCTGAGGATGTAAATTCTAAACCATATCCATTACACTTAGCTATCTAATAATTACAATTAGATACTAATGTTGTCAATCATCTTGTATCCAAGCATGATACAACAAGTAACATGATGTACATGAAAAATCCTTGTGTCAAACTTAGATTTTGTTCATGTCATATCTTTTCAAAGATATGTTTCTATCTAGATCTTCTAATAGAATATCATGTCCATTTAGAATCAGTTATTTTTACCGCTTATGTTTATAATCAAATAAACATATATTTCAAGGTTTTATTTTCTATATGAAGTTTCATTCCAAACTAAAACTTAACATACAAATGTTAACGTTAATGGAATGTTACTTCCTATATGTTATACAACATATATGAAACAAGAAAATAAATACAGTACTCCCACTAGCTTTCAGGAATTAAGAAATACCTTATTTTAATTATAAATCAAAACTAGATTTAATAACTAACCATAAGTATATCTTCAAGATGCATGCATTAATCCATTTACAAATGGTTTGCATTTTGTATACTTTTAAAGATTATTTGAATTCAAACACTCCTTTCAATTACTTTTCGTCCTCGCTCAAGTAATTATTAAAGAAAAAGTTTTGATATTCCATTATTAACTTCATATAAATGAAACTAATAATGACAATCATAATCTTTATATATTTAATATGCTTAGAAAGAATCTCAATCACATTTAATTGCTTAATTGCGATTGATAATCTTTTCACATATTAAATATGTATACAAATTTTGTCCATATGATTTCTACACAAGAATTTTAAATCACTAGGATTTTCATTTCCTTTGTAGAAATTCATCTTCATTCTATAGTATAACTATAGAGTTTAAGATCAACTACGTTTTCAAACTAGTTATCTTCTTGAACTGCATCTATTTTATTCATAGTATGAGAAATTTGCCAAATTAAATATTTGCAATTTATTAACAGGTTCATCAAAATCCTGTAACTCATAATCCTCAACATATTCTACAAATATTTGAGATATCCTTGCGGATCTATGAATAATAATTCCATCATCTCGAGATTTAACATTAACATGTTTAATCCTCATTATGATCTTGCTAGTGTATTTTAGAAGATTATGTATCTTGTAATTTTATCTTATCAAGATAAAACTCCCACTCGCCTTTTGCAATTTATAGATTACCTATAAATGCTTAGCAAATAGAGCAACACAAAACTTGTTCTCTTTTGGGACTTTGCAGATACAAATTGACAGTTCCTAACCTTAATTTGTTAATAACCTACCCAACAAGTAGTTCAACAAATTCTGAACTTCAATTTTAAGACTTAATGTGATTCAACACATTCCATATTCAATGGTGTCTTATTAATCTTCTAGGTTGGAGTCTAATTGAGTAGTTTCAATCCATACTCAATTTTCTAACCTTGATATCTTTAAGGAAGAATATAGGATATAGTTATCTCTAATCAAACAATGTATCAAGAGTTTGATTTTTTCTAATTGAACATACCATAATCACTATGTATTTCATTATGATTAATATTGTAAGTTAATCTTACAATATGTAAGATAAATATATTTCGTTTTGGCTTACCTATTTACCAACTAAGTCAATTTAATGGTACAATAGATTTCCAAGCTAATTGCATAATTTATAACATAAGTGCCTTTTAGCCCAAGCCACTTAATTTCTATGTCTTATCAAAAAGACATAACTGTTATAATCCCAATGTACGTTATAGATCATTGATCATCTCAATGACTTCTTGTATATGTCTTAATTAAAAACATAACAAGTTAACATCTTACTTTGTTATAAGTCTTATAGCAATAAAAGACTTCATATTTATATCTTACAATATAAACATGTATAACTAAAGTAATGATGAAACCCATAACTTGGTTTCAATAGTATTTCAAGTTAATTTATTACTTCATATATTTATGTCATTCCAAGAATACATAAACATTCAAATTATGAAGTAGTATAAGATTATTTCATTTATTTATGTCATTACAACAATACATAAATATTTACATTTGAAGTAGTCTTATTATCATATCGACACTTGTTCTAATAATTATCTAATTTTAGAAACTTGTAAATTAACATAGTTTCATTATTTTAGCCGAGGCTGCAATGATAAAAGTATGTAATTTACCTTGTCATTAATATCTAGTAATGAAAGTAGATATTAACTCCAAGTGTTCTATAAATTAGAACGTGTATAAAACACATTAGAACATTGATCTCTTACCTTACAGTCAAGAGAAACCTATAAATCATATTCCATTATGTTGTTGCTTGCACACAATAAGATTTCTCCCACTTGTGCATGGAACAACATCACGTATCAGATAAACAACACGTCAATAGTTTGCTTATTTGATTAATATGATTGTGTCATAGATATAAGTAGATATAGAATCACCTCGTCTAGTAAGGAAACGTACACGACTATCCTTAATACCACAAGTGTCTATAATTGGAAAGTAATCACCTCAAGAAATTCTAGAGATAATTCGGGTAACTACCAAGACTTGTAGCTCCCACTGAATTTAAGATCACTGCATGAACTCATTATTCAGTAATTTCAGCACTATGCTCCCACTGGCTTTGACAACATTGTAAGTGTTGCATTACCAGTAAAAGCAAATAGCGTGCTGTTTACTTTTCTACACCCTTGATGAATTCCTAACGTAATACTACTAAGGTACTCAAGGAATGTATTCTACTTTGTAAATGATGGAATATCCATCAATTCAATTAACTTGAAAGAATTGGGTATGCAATTTCTTCCTTAGTTAGGTCTACCATCCCTATCATGGTATGTAGCACCTTTAAATGGCTAAGGCATAATAACTAGATCAAACATTCTAGTTTGCCTTTTACCAATTTTGCGGTAATTAGTCTAGTTTCTAATTTAATAACTCCTAACCATGCAATTTCTGAAGAAATTCGCCATGAGTTATTTCTTAGAATTTAGACGATTCAATTTTCCTATTATACCTTTCTCACTCATGAAAAGGAATAGGATTAAGTCTTACTCTTCACACGGAAAGCAGACTTGGTTTATTCTTTTCAGTAAAAATTGACTCTATCCAAAGACCCCTAAGGGTGCAGATCAATTTACTACTAAAAGAATGTTCCATATTTACGGTTTTAACGTTGCATTAAATACTTTAAAAGAATTTTCAAAATTCAATTTAGTATTATTGATAATAACTTTTCAAGAAAATTAAACACCCACGGTAAAATAAACTTTCACCATTTAGTTTTCATTGAAAATTAGGATCCAAATTGACGTCGTTTCATCACATCAGCTTTGGCTGCTAGCAATGAAAGTACTAAATAAGGTAGAGCTGCACTCAATTGCCAATATACAATTGCAATTCCTAGAATCATAGGACTTACATTATATTGCCAACATCAGTTGCAAAATGTAAGCATGTTTCATCCCCAAATCTTTATGCCTTGACGCCATCCCATCACATTCAGCTTTGGCTGCTAGTGATGAAAGTGCTCAATTAAGTTAACCAACTTAAGAAACTGTAAATTGACGTCGTTCCATCACATTCAGCTTTGGCTGCTAGTGATGAAAGTACTCAATTTACCCTTAGACAACAATCCTTTGAACATCAACATTCAGCTTTGGCTGCTAGTGATGTAGGATGAGGCCTTAGGTGTTCCTTTTTGTAGTTGGTTGGCATATTACTTAAATTTAAGGGTAATAAATTTTGATGTGTTAAATCAAAAAATATGTACAAAGATGTCATGCATTCATCTTTGTATCATATATGTTTTTAAAACTAAAACCGTTTACTCATTCGTAGCTCAAATCATCAAATCTTTTAATTGAGGCGTTGAACAAATTACAACATTGCCTTAAGATGCTTCGTATTTATCGTGGTGTACTTGGTAAGTCTAAAATTGACGCACAGGCGGGCGTAGGGACGACAGCCGCCGAAGCTGGTTAAAACCGTGCCCCTCTAAGGTCACAATTTAATGCGTACCAACTAGAACCCACTTTTATAGTTTGCCAATTTTAGGTCCGCCGCTTCGACCACTAAATACAGTCGCAATCAATCAACTAAAAAATTATGATTTTCTTGCTAAAACACTTAATGTAGTAAATTAATTATTGCTAGTCTCGCCTGGGAGCCAATTACCGTGCGAAGCGAACCACTGTCGGCACATAAGACTTGGCAATAAATAAAATTACTACAAAGGTTTCATAGTTATTAGTCTTATTTATTTTTATTTTGAAAAATTACCCTCTTTTGTAGTTTACAATCCATCATAATATTAAACACAAAAGATCAAGTAATTACAAAATAAATAAATAAACACATAATAACAAATATATGATCATCCACGATATCATATAGCCACATGCAAACCTTTTCCAATAAATCCTAATATTAATTCTATGTGAAATTTTAAATGTATGTAACTAACAAAACTCCCATTGGTTTTCGAGCTCATTGTGCCCAATGGTCCACAGACACCAAATAACTTGGCCGCGTAAGTTTTGGTTAGTTAGATACCACATTGCACATAACTTATTATTAATATATATTGAGGTTTTCCTCAATTTAAGATTTATTTAAATCATGTGACAAATTAAATACAAAACAAAACATACAAATCCAACCATGACAAAATATGCAAGATCTTGTCATGGATACCATATTGATCACATAATCATGTAGTCCATATTATTAATCAATATTAAACTTGTACGTGTTTAATTAATTTTAGTGACATCACATACGGTATTCACAAAATTAATCCCTAAAAATTTCATGCAATCCTAGGGTTTCTATCAAGATTTTAAATCAACCATAAAACCCTAACCAAAATATGTAGGTGTCGACCCATTGAGGGTGTCGACCTACTTTTGGAAAAAAAAAAATACATGTATCTATTCAAGATCCAATTTTTAGGTTTTAGTAATTAATTACAAGTTCTTAAACGAGGCTCATGATGCCACTGTTGGAATATATGAATCATATAAATACTATAAACATATATTTACATCAAGAACACGCAGCGGAAAGATCTAATAATGTTTAATTAAAACTTAACACTCCTTTTGGTTTACACCAATATAATATTAAACACTAAAGTAGGTAATTAGAAATAAATAAAAAAACACCAGTAATAACTAAAATAATTGCACTCGTTTCACACGCATATCAATAGTAGTTCCACAACAACAACACTTTTTTACTACAACAAATCCTAGTGGATTAAAATTTCTAGTTGGAAATTTGTAAATTGTAGTTTTAAACTAACAAACTCATATTGTTTTCAGGCATACATTTGTCCCAAGTACCAAAGAACCCAATTAAATGGACGCGCTAAGTTTTGGGTAGGTTCAGATCCTTCATTGCCTTATTCTTTATTTATTTTAACGTTCGTTTCCTCAATTTAAGATCTATTTAATATTTTGTGAAATAATACAAAAAAAAAACATATAAATCTTCAACCTTTGAAACTCTCAAGTATTTGTCAATGATCTCAGTTCGAACACATACATATTAATCATATCATAAACTCAAACTATTATAACTTGGTACTGTGTTTAAATCAATTTTAGTAATTCACTTTATAGTAGTGTCACAAAATTTAAAATCTAAGAATTTCACTGACAACCTAGGTTTAGCAACAAATTAAAACTCACAACCCGTTAAAACCTAATCAAAAATTGTAGGTAGTCAGACGCCATTAGGTTGTCTACCAACATTTGAAACCTAAAATTACTATTGTTATATATTCAAGTCTACATCATTTTTATTTTATTTATTAATTATAAGTTTATATGATTGAGGTCAGATGTGTTGGAATATATGAATCATATAAATACTATAAACATATATTTACATCAAGAACACGCAGCGGAAAGATCTAATGAACATGTAATTAATTAAACTAAATAAACACGTACCTTTCTCGCGTAACCACCAAGAACAATATAAACCCTAATTTGGTTTATGAAGATGTCGAACCAACTAAGGGAAAAACACCAAGAATCACAAGCTAAAATAAGCTTGTCACTCGTTCTTGTACACACGCGATAGTAGCGTTCCAATGGGAAAGCTAGGTTCAAGAATCACAAAACAACCAAACACTTTGAAAGCTTTACTTGACACGACCAAATCCTAGTGGATTTAAAAGAGGGTCTTCGTTGGAGCTTAGAGGGAGAAGAGAAGAAGAAGTTTGGCTAGTTAGGGATTCAAGATTAGTTTTAAACCCTAAACACAATGAATTGTATTTATAGGCAAACCATTACTTGGTCCCCAAGCTAGCCCAAACCGAAACCCACATCCCTAAGGATGGATCGGCCTGAATTAAGAACCCAAGGTGGTTCTAGATCCTTCTCTTCCTTTTTCATATTTAGTCCTTTAACGTTCGTTATCTCTAACTCCGTTAAGTACTAATTGTCGTTAAGTATGTTTTGTGAAATGAATAAATACAAATATAAAATATATTTAATCTATTCAAACCATTGGAACTCTCACGTATTGTGTGCAATCCCGAGTCTCGGGTTCGAAACCGGACATACATATATTAATTCATTATACACAAAACCTAACAAAAACCAATCACTTTTTACCGGTAAACAATTTGGTAGTGGTCGTACTAAAACTCAATTATAATCAAGATAAAGTTCAGTGCATTAATATGAAATTTAGTGTCCAACAAACATTTTACAAAAAGTCTAAGTATTTGCAACATACAAAACTAGAATTGTAAGCAACACAAAAAACACCTCATCCATTTACCCGTTTAAAACTATAATCATAAGCACATTTTGCAAGAGTAGATTGGCCAGAGGCTGTCCTTAAGAGTTACGATCATACCAACGACTTTGAAATCCCTTAATTACTATATGGGTTAATATATTTACGTCTTACAGTCAGGGTTTTATATACTTATTAATATTGTTTGTATATTGATTTTGTTAGGTTGGATTGTTGGAATATATGAATCATATAAATACTATAAACATATATTTACATCAAGAACACGCAGCGGAAAGATCTAATGAACATGTAATTAATTAAACTAAATAAACACGTACCTTTCTCGCGTAACCACCAAGAACAATATAAACCCTAATTTGGTTTATGAAGATGTCGAACCAACTAAGGGAAAAACACCAAGAATCACAAGCTAAAATAAGCTTGTCACTCTTCTTGTACACACGCGATAGTAGCGTTCCAATGGGAAAGCTAGGTTCAAGAATCACAAAACAACCAAACACTTTGAAAGCTTTACTTGACACGACCAAATCCTAGTGGATTTAAAAGAGGGTCATTCGTTGGAGCTTAGAGGGAGAAGAGAAGAAGAAGTTTGGCTAGTTAGGGATTCAAGATTAGTTTTAAACCCTAAACACAATGAATTGTATTTATAGGCAAACCATTACTTGGTCCCCAAGCTAGCCCAAACCGAAACCCACATCCCTAAGGATGGATCGGCCTGAATTAAGAACCCAAGGTGGTTCTAGATCCTTCTCTTCCTTTTTCATATTTAGTCCTTTAACGTTCGTTATCTCTAACTCCGTTAAGTACTAATTGTCGTTAAGTATGTTTTGTGAAATGAATAAATACAAATATAAAATATATTTAATCTATTCAAACCATTGGAACTCTCACGTATTGTGTGCAATCCCGAGTCTCGGGTTCGAAACCGGACATACATATATTAATTCATTATACACAAAACCTAACAAAAACCAATCACTTTTTACCGGTAAACAATTTGGTAGTGGTCGTACTAAAACTCAATTATAATCAAGATAAAGTTCAGTGCATTAATATGAAATTTAGTGTCCAACAAACATTTTACAAAAAGTCTAAGTATTTGCAACATACAAAACTAGAATTGTAAGCAACACAAAAAAACACCTCATCCATTTACCCGTTTAAAACTATAATCATAAGCACATTTTGCAAGAGTAGATTGGCCAGAGGCTGTCCTTAAGAGTTACGATCATACCAACGACTTTGAAATCCCTTAATTACTATATGGGTTAATATATTTACGTCTTACAGTCAGGGTTTTATATACTTATTAATATTGTTTGTATATTGATTTTGTTAGGTTGGATTGTTGGAATATATGAATCATATAAATACTATAAACATATATTTACATCAAGAACACGCAGCGGAAAGATCTAATGAACATGTAATTAATTAAACTAAATAAACACGTACCTTTCTCGCGTAACCACCAAGAACAATATAAACCCTAATTTGGTTTATGAAGATGTCGAACCAACTAAGGGAAAAACACCAAGAATCACAAGCTAAAATAAGCTTGTCACTCATTCTTGTACACACGCGATAGTAGCGTTCCAATGGGAAAGCTAGGTTCAAGAATCACAAAACAACCAAACACTTTGAAAGCTTTACTTGACACGACCAAATCCTAGTGGATTTAAAAGAGGGTCGTTCGTTGGAGCTTAGAGGGAGAAGAGAAGAAGAAGTTTGGCTAGTTAGGGATTCAAGATTAGTTTTAAACCCTAAACACAATGAATTGTATTTATAGGCAAACCATTACTTGGTCCCAAGCTAGCCCAAACCGAAACCCACATCCCTAAGGATGGATCGGCCTGAATTAAGAACCCAAGGTGGTTCTAGATCCTTCTCTTCCTTTTTCATATTTAGTCCTTTAACGTTCGTTATCTCTAACTCCGTTAAGTACTAATTGTCGTTAAGTATGTTTTGTGAAATGAATAAATACAAATATAAAATATATTTAATCTATTCAAACCATTGGAACTCTCACGTATTGTGTGCAATCCCGAGTCTCGGGTTCGAAACCGGACATACATATATTAATTCATTATACACAAAACCTAACAGCTCCCACTTGGATAATGATTAATATTGTAATGACATGGGCTAGTCTAGCTTTAACAGATCCCAATGCCCCCAGCTTGATCCGAGTATGGTTCTCCTGGAAAAAACCACGTGATGATTAAATCATCATACTTATCCTTTTGTTACTAACACTGCGTTAATTTGGATATGGATTTTTGTCATTCCATAATTAACAGTAGTTTCTCGTTTATACATAATTGAACAAGATTACCAAAACATCTGAACGTCTTCCAGATAGACTTTGGGTGCGGCCGCACAAACATCTTGTCAACCCTACGAGTGGCCAAGCAGTATTAAACTTCAACACAAAGTTGAAGGAACAAATCCTTTGTTGACTACGAGCGTAACCCTCGAACTTTGCATCACCTCCGAAAATAGCCCTTATAACTACCTTTTACGGATAGCGTTAGACTACCTTACAGAAAATGAGCTACATCCTCGGCAGTCACCTGGTATCTCAAGTCTGAGGATAAATATTCATGATATACTTGATGACGACGATCCATAAAGTATAATCATGTGGTTGGGATAAGTCCTATAATCAATTTATCCAATATTGAATATCATGCGACATTGGTGTCTCAACCTTACAGTACATTCTACCAATCCTCACATTTGTCTTAATTCAATAATACTCCCATATTATTGATTGACAACGGACTATTTAGAATAACATTAGTTATTCATAGATTTAAACATGCAAATATAGGACACAAATATTAATAATGAGAATAAACGTTATCCGCACTTTATTTCATTAAAATAATAATTGTTTACATGTCCCTTATCCAAATACTAACCAGATCAAGCATGATAATTTCCATTAATGAATTATGCCACAAGTCATGACCACCATACTTGTTGACAAGGCATAAATCAATTAATTTGATCTATCGGAATTTTGAGAATACTTATTTCAATAATGAAATTCTTGTATGTGTTCATTCATCTATCCAGATATTGACACATACTTCATTAAATACGTGACATCCTCATGCACGAATTTATGACAATTAAACTACCAAACCTTTGTAGTTAAAGTATTCTTAATTCTTTATGTATAATGCAACTATGCTCATAACGAACGTAACTAGTATACATGGTCTCCTAATAAGGATGAGCTCCCACCATGACTAGTATTGAGTGTCATCTCAATCTTACTAGCATCATTGTATCCAAACAACAATTCGCTCTTTTAAAGTTCCGTAAACTTTAACATTCATCGTGTAATATTTTGATATCTTCAAATCATTCAAGATTTGACCATAATATCAATCAAGCAATAACTTGCCATATGGTTCATATTTAGAATTTTTGGAGTAAATCCAGGCTGAGGATGTAAATTCTAAACCATATCCATTACACTTAGCTATCTAATAATTACAATTAGATACTAATGTTGTCAATCATCTTGCATCCAAGCATGATACAACAAGTAACATGATGTACATGAAAAATCCTTGTGTCAAACTTAGATTTTGTTCATGTCATATCTTTTCAAAGATATGTTTCTATCTAGATCTTCTAATAGAATATCATGTCCATTTAGAATCAGTTATTTTTACCGCTTATGTTTATAATCAAATAAACATATATTTCAAGTTTTATTTTCTATATGAAGTTTCATTCCAAACTAAAACTTAACATACAAATGTTAACGTTAATGGAATGTTACTTCCTATATGTTATACAACATATATGAAACAAGAAAATAAATACAGTACTCCCACTAGCTTTCAGGAATTAAGAAATACCTTATTTTAATTATAAATCAAAACTAGATTTAATAACTAACCATAAGTATATCTTCAAGATGCATGCATTAATCCATTTACAAATGATTTGCATTTTGTATACTTTTAAAGATTATTTGAATTCAAACACTCCTTTCAATTACTTTTCGTCCTCGCTCAAGTAATTATTAAAGAAAGAGTTTTGATATTCCATTATTAACTTCATATAAATGAAACTAATAATGACAATCATAATCTTTATATATTTAATATGCTTAGAAAGAATCTCAATCACATTTAATTGCTTAATTGCGATTGATAATGTTTTCACATATTAAATATGTATACAAATTTTGTCCATATGATTTCTACACAAGAATTTTAAATCACTAGTATTTTCATTTCCTTTGTAGAAATTCATCTTCATTCTATAGTATAACTATAGAGTTTAAGATCAACTACGTTTTCAAACTAGTTATCTTCTTGAACTGCATCTATTTTATTCATAGTATGAGAAATTTGCCAAATTAAATATTTGCAATTTATTAACAGGTTCATCAAAATCCTGTAACTCATAATCCTCAACATATTCTACAAATATTTGAGATATCCTTGCGGATCTATGAATAATAATTCCATCATCTCGAGATTAAACATTAACATGTTTAATCCTCATTATGATCTTGCTAGTGTATTTTAGAAGATTATGTATCTTGTAATTTTATCTTATCAAGATAAAACTCCCACTCGCCTTTTGCAATTTATAGATTACCTATAAATGCTTAGCAAATAGAGCAACACAAAACTTGTTCTCTTTTGGGACTTTGCAGATACAAATTGACAGTTCCTAACCTTAATTTGTTAATAACCTACCCAACAAGTAGTTCAACAAATTCTGAACTTCAATTTTAAGACTTAATGTGATTCAACACATTCCATATTCAATGGTGTCTTATTAATCTTCTAGGTTGGAGTCTAATTGAGTAGTTTCAATCCATACTCAATTTTCTAACCTTGATATCTTTAAGGAAGAATATAGGATATAGTTATCTCTAATCAAACAATGTATCAAGAGTTTGATTTTTTCTAATTGAACATACCATAATCACTATGTATTTCATTAGGATTAATATTGTAAGTTAATCTTACAATATGTAAGATAAATATATTTCGTTTTGGCTTACCTATTTACCAACTAAGTCAATTTAATGGTACAATAGATTTCCAAGCTAATTGCATAATTTATAACATAAGTGCCTTTTAGCCCAAGCCACTTAATTTCTATGTCTTATCAAAAAGACATAACTGTTATAATCCCAATGTACGTTATAGATCATTGATCATCTCAATGACTTCTTGTATATGTCTTAATTAAAAAACATAACAAGTTAACATCTTACTTTGTTATAAGTCTTATAGCAATAAAAGACTTCATATTTATATCTTACAATATAAACATGTATAACTAAAGTAATGATGAAACCCATAACTTGGTTTCAATAGTATTTCAAGTTAATTTATTACTTCATATATTTATGTCATTCCAAGAATACATAAACATTCAAATTATGAAGTAGTATAAGATTATTTCATTTATTTATGTCATTACAACAATACATAAATATTTACATTTGAAGTAGTCTTATTATCATATCGACACTTGTTCTAATAATTATCTAATTTTAGAAACTTGTAAATTAACATAGTTTCATTATTTTAGCCGAGGCTGCAATGATGAAAGTATGTAATTTACCTTGTCATTAATATCTAGTAATGAAAGTAGATATTAACTCCAAGTGTTCTATAAATTAGAACGTGTATAAAACACATTAGAACATTGATCTCTTACCTTACAGTCAAGAGAAACCTATAAATCATATTCCATTATGTTGTTGCTTGCACACAATAAGATTTCTCCCACTTGTGCATGGAACAACATCACGTATCAGATAAACAACACGTCAATAGTTTGCTTATTTGATTAATATGATTGTGTCATAGATATAAGTAGATATAGAATCACCTCGTCTAGTAAGGAAACGTACACGACTATCCTTAATACCACAAGTGTCTATAATTGGAAAGTAATCACCTCAAGAAATTCTAGAGATAATTCGGGTAACTACCAAGACTTGTAGCTCCCACTGAATTTAAGATCACTGCATGAACTCATTATTCAGTAATTTCAGCACTATGCTCCCACTGGCTTTGACAACATTGTAAGTGTTGCATTACCAGTAAAAGCAAATAGCGTGCTGTTTACTTTCCTACACCCTTGATGAATTCCTTACGTAATACTACTAAGGTACTCAAGGAATGTATTCTACTTTGTAAATGATGGAATATCCATCAATTCAATTAACTTGAAAGAATTGGGTATGCAATTTCTTCCTTAGTTAGGTCTACCATCCCTATCATGGTATGTAGCACCTTTAAATGGCTAAGGCATAATAACTAGATCAAACATTCTAGTTTGCCTTTTACCAATTTTGTGGTAATTAGTCTAGTTTCTAATTTAATAACTCCTAACCATGCAATTTCTGAAGAAATTCGCCATGAGTTATTTCTTAGAATTTAGACGATTCAATTTTCCTATTATACCTTTCTCACTCATGAAAAGGAATAGGATTAAGTCTTACTCTTCACACGGAAAGCAGACTTGGTTTATTCTTTTCAGTAAAAATTGACTCTATCCAAAGACCCCTAAGGGTGCAGATCAATTTACTACTAAAAGAATGTTCCATATTTACGGTTTTAACGTTGCATTAAATACTTTAAAAGAATTTTCAAAATTCAATTTAGTATTATTGATAATAACTTTTCAAGAAAATTAAACACCCACGGTAAAATAAACTTTCACCATTTAGTTTTCATTGAAAATTAGGATCCAAATTGACGTCGTTTCATCACATCAGCTTTGGCTGCTAGCAATGAAAGTACTCAATAAGGTAGAGCTGCACTCAATTGCCAATATACAATTGCAATTCCTAGAATCATGGGACTTACATTATATTGCCAACATCAGTTGCAAAATGTAAGCATGTTTCATCCCCAAATCTTTATGCCTTGACGCCATCCCATCACATTCAGCTTTGGCTGCTAGTGATGAAAGTGCTCAATTAAGTTAACCAACTTAAGAAACTGTAAATTGACGTCGTTCCATCACATTCAGCTTTGGCTGCTAGTGATGAAAGTACTCAATTTACCCTTAGACAACAATCCTTTGAACATCAACATTCAGCTTTGGCTGCTAGTGATGTAGGATGAGGCCTTAGGTGTTCCTTTTTGTAGTTGGTTGGCATATTACTTAAATTTAAGGGTAATAAATTTTGATGTGTTAAATCAAAAAATATGTACAAAGATGTCATGCATTCATCTTTGTATCATATATGTTTTCAAAACTAAAACCGTTTACTCATTCGTAGCTCAAATCATCAAATCTTTTAATTGAGGCGTTGAACAAATTACAACATTGCCTTAAGATGCTTCGTATTTATCGTGGTGTACTTGGTAAGTCTAAAATTGACGCACAGGCGGGCGTAGGGACGACAGCCGCCGAAGCTGGTTAAAACCGTGCCCCTCTAAGGTCACAATTTAATGCGTACCAACTAGAACTCACTTTTATAGTTTGCCAATTTTAGGTCCGCCGCTTCGACCACTAAATACAGTCGCAATCAATCAACTAAAAAATTATGATTTTCTTGCTAAAACACTTAATGTAGTAAATTAATTATTGCTAGTCTCGCCTGGGAGCCAATTACCGTGCGAAGCGAACCACTGTCGGCACATAAGACTTGGCAATAAATAAAATTACTACAAAGGTTTCATAGTTATTAGTCTTATTTATTTTTATTTTGAAAAATTACCCTCTTTTGTAGTTTACAATCCATCATAATATTAAACACAAAAGATCAAGTAATTACAAAATAAATAAATAAACACATAATAACAAATATATGATCATCCACGATATCATATAGCCACATGCAAACCTTTTCCAATAAATCCTAATATTAATTCTATGTGAAATTTTAAATGTATGTAACTAACAAAACTCCCATTGGTTTTCGAGCTCATTGTGCCCAATGGTCCACAGACACCAAATAACTTGGCCGCGTAAGTTTTGGTTAGTTAGATACCACATTGCACATAACTTATTATTAATATATATTGAGGTTTTCCTCAATTTAAGATTTATTTAAATCATGTGACAAATTAAATACAAAACAAAACATACAAATCCAACCATGACAAAATATGCAAGATCTTGTCATGGATACCATATTGATCACATAATCATGTAGTCCATATTATTAATCAATATTAAACTTGTACGTGTTTAATTAATTTTAGTGACATCACATACGGTATTCACAAAATTAATCCCTAAAAATTTCATGCAATCCTAGGGTTTCTATCAAGATTTTAAATCAACCATAAAACCCTAACCAAAATATGTAGGTGTCGACCCATGGAGGGTGTCGACCTACTTTTGGAAAAAAAAAAATTACATGTATCTATTCAAGATCCAATTTTTAGGTTTTAGTAATTAATTACAAGTTCAAAAACGAGGCTCATGATGCCACTGTTGGAATATATGAATCATATAAATACTATAAACATATATTTACATCAAGAACACGCAGCGGAAAGATCTAATGAACATGTAATTAATTAAACTAAATAAACACGTACCTTTCTCGCGTAACCACCAAGAACAATATAAACCCTAATTTGGTTTATGAAGATGTCGAACCAACTAAGGGAAAAACACCAAGAATCACAAGCTAAAATAAGCTTGTCACTCGTTCTTGTACACACGCGATAGTAGCGTTCCAATGGGAAAGCTAGGTTCAAGAATCACAAAACAACCAAACACTTTGAAAGCTTTACTTGACACGACCAAATCCTAGTGGATTTAAAAGAGGGTCGTTCGTTGGAGCTTAGAGGGAGAAGAGAAGAAGAAGTTTGGCTAGTTAGGGATTCAAGATTAGTTTTAAACCCTAAACACAATGAATTGTATTTATAGGCAAACCATTACTTGGTCCCCAAGCTAGCCCAAACCGAAACCCACATCCCTAAGGATGGATCGGCCTGAATTAAGAACCCAAGGTGGTTCTAGATCCTTCTCTTCCTTTTTCATATTTAGTCCTTTAAAGTTCGTTATCTCTAACTCCGTTAAGTACTAATTGTCGTTAAGTATGTTTTGTGAAATGAATAAATACAAATATAAAATATATTTAATCTATTCAAACCATTGGAACTCTCACGTATTGTGTGCAATCCCGAGTCTCGGGTTCGAAACCGGACATACATATATTAATTCATTATACACAAAACCTAACAGCTCCCACTTGGATAATGATTAATATTGTAATGACATGGGCTAGTCTAGCTTTAACAGATCCCAATGCCCCCAGCTTGATCCGAGTATGGTTCTCCTGGAAAAAACCACGTGATGATTAAATCATCATACTTATCCTTTTGTTACTAACACTGCGTTAATTTGGATATGGATCTTTGTCATTCCATAATTAACAGTAGTTTCTCGTTTATTCATAATTGAACAAGATTACCAAAACATCTGAACGTCTTCCAGATAGACTTTGGGTGCGGCCGCACAAACATCTTGTCAACCCTACGAGTGGCCAAGCAGTATTAAACTTCAACACAAAGTTGAAGGAACAAATCCTTTGTTGACTACGAGCGTAACCCTCGAACTTCGCATCACCTCCGAAAATAGCCCTTAATTACTATATGGGTTAATATATTTACGTCTTACAGTCAGGGTTTTATATACTTATTAATATTGTTTGTATATTGATTTTGTTAGGTTGGATATGGTCAAGATACACATGAAAAGTGTTGCGTGTGATATTTCTGGTTATGCTTTAGAGGCTCTCTCATTAAGTAACGATAGTAACAACTAACATGGCTTGTCATGAGAACCAAAAAGCTACCAGTCTCATCTTCCATTTACTTTTTTTTTTTTTTTTTTTTTTTTTCTTTTGAACAAATCTTCCATTTACTTTGGAACTAAGAGAAAGGAAAGTAGACAAAGATAACAAAAGTTCATATATACAGTATACATTTGTGACTAGGCCTCATCTTTTTAAGTCCAATATTTAAGCCTAATTATTATATTGGAGGTTGGGTTATAGTTTAAACAAGATGTTTGGGTCGGTCATGACTTGTGAGATTGTTGTAAAAAAATACTATAAAAAATGTGCATGTATACCGACCCATGTAATTAGCTGCATGCATTATGGAGAAAAGTTAAAGTTGAATATATACTATAGTATAGTGTGAAACCTTCTACTCCAAAGTTATCCTTCTATTCTTTACTTGTATAACTATTAGATCTAAAGCTAAACCGTAACTTTTTTTGTTGATATATTGCTTTCGCTAAACGAAAAAAGAAAAGAAAAACAAAACTCTATCAAGAATGTTACAAAATTAAAACTTACAGAATAAAAATTGTATAATGAACACATAAGAAGGGAGAAAACTAAAATTTGCAACGATCAAAATCATATCAACTTATTGATCACAGCAAATTGTAAAAGACACACATATATAGCGGTAAAAAGGTAACTGAAAAATCTAGTGTGTTAAAACAATTATTAACCATACATCGGATTAAAGAAGCCTTTTAAACTTGTTTTCGGAGCATAACTGGTCTCAAGTCATCATAACTAGCTAGTTACAAAATGTAAATGTTCTGTGTTTTAAGTTTTGTACTTTGACAGTTTGTAAATGTGGTTGATTTCATGCTTTAAAAAAGTATCTCACAAAGATCTTATCAACAGATTAGTCTTGATGAAACCGATCGAGTGTTTAACCATAGCAATCATTAAATTCCAGATTTTTTTGCGTTTGTAAGCTAGGTTAAGTTACATATCATGAAGCTAACATGCTATATATATATATTTCTTTCATTTCCTTAGAAGGGATTTTAAGTTGAATAGGGTAAGGAACTTTTGATTGAAAATGGGTAGGCATCGAATCGAATTCGGAAGCTTTCTTATCATCATGTGCACTTTCCTATGTTAGTGGCTCCTAAAGGTGGAACCTTAGTCATGTATTAATTATTAATTACAATTTAAATCACATATTTTCTTGACTATCACAAATAAATACGCACAAACGAATTAATGATAATATACACCGCCCCGCAATGTGCGGGTATCTTCTAGTGTTGGTGGACAAATAACAAGGAAATCAAAGTAAAATTCCATGTATAAGAAATAGCTAAGAAGTTCCTCGGAGATTTTGTTGCAAATTTAGTGAAAAGTTTGATTGAATGTGTTTGGATCTTTTGTAAAGGATTTGCTAGAGAAAATTTCTGGGAAAATTACATATTGCATGCGTCAAATATTTTATCACCAAGCGATTCCTAGCATGATTTTCGTTAGGATGTTTTTATTCTATTAGAAAGACCTAGTGGCAAATTGTGCCCAAAATAAAAAAAAAAAAAAAATGGTCTAATTTTGGCTATTTTGTAAAAGATTTTGGTACATTTAGCCCCATATTTTTTTTGAAATGGGCACATTTATCCCATTGAAAAGTTAAATGGGCACATATTTTCTCTCAATTAGAGAATATTATAATCGTTTTTTAAAGAAAAACTTATATATATAATATATTTAATTTTTTAAATATAAATGAGTTATTACGTTTAAAGAATTTATTTCGTCATTTTCGGTCTTCTATAAAGCGATTTGTATAACATGTGTCCGTTTAGCCCGTGCTCATTCTAGCTCGTGCCCGCCTGGCCCGCCCGTTTTGGCACCTCTAGAAAGACCCCAACTAATGGCCTTTGTGTTAGCAGTTGTTAGGTGCTTTTTTTTTGGTTTTTAAATTTAATTTGGAACAAAATATACGTGTTGAGAAAATTAAAATAAAGTAAACGAATAACTTTAAATCTTGTGAAGGACACCATGAAGTAAAGGTGGTTCAAGAAAAGTTTCACACTTTTCTTTCACGGGCTTTTACACCACTAAAAAGACAACCATCATTAAATCAAAAAGTCAACAAAAGGAAGTTAATTGTTTTTGTATTTAATTCAACCAATCTATGAAATCCATGTAAAACGTATAATTCACATAATTTCAACTATTTTGATACGTTTAGACTGTAACCACGATAGAAAAAGCTAATGAATGATTAGTAGACTTTAAATTTATCTCAATTAGTATTAGATTGTTACAACTTACAAATAAATCAGTCAAGCTGTTAATGAGTGAGTGACAACATTATTAAGCAAGCTCGATTAAGTTGAAGCACACTATGGGTTGTTACAACTTACGAATAAATCAGTCAAGCTGTTAATGAGTGAGTGAGTGACAACATTATTAAGCAAGCTCGATTAAGTTGAAGCACACTATGGGTCTCGATTAAGTTGAAGCACACTATGGGTTGTTACAACTTACAAATAAATCAGTCAAGCTGTTAATGAGTGAGTGACAACATTATTAAGCAAGCTCGATTAAGTTGAAGCACACTAAGGGCTGTTTACTAAGTTTTTCTGCTTAATGTCCTGTTTGGTAACAAAACTGGCTGGAAACAGGAAACTTTGGTGTTTCTTTTTAACTTATTGCAAAAGAGAATCCTTAATGTGAAAGGGGGCAAAATTTGATGCTGTTTCTATCCAGGACGTCTTAATACGAGTTTTTTCCCGAACTAGTGTAGGTGGAAAAAATAAATTCGAAAAATTTAGAAAACTTCGAAAAAATTTATAAAAATTCAAAAAAAATTTAAAAATTCGAAAAATTTATAAAAATTCGAAAAAATTTATAAAAATTTTAAAAAAATTCGAAAAATTTAAAAAATTCAAAAAATTTGAAAATTTTATAAAAATTCAAAAAAACTTATAAAAAATTTGAATTTTTTAAATTTTTTTTCGAATTTTTATAATTTTTTTGAATTTTTAAAAAATTATAAATTTTTACAAATTTTTTGAATTTTTAAAAAATTATAAATTTTTATAAATTTTTTGAATTTTTTAAAAATTTTAATAAGTTTTTTCGAATTTTTATAATTTTTTATAAAATTTTCGAATTTTTTGAATTTTTAAAATTTTTCGAATTTTTTTAAAATTTTTATAAATTTTTTCGAATTTTCATAAATTTTTTGAATTTTTATAAATTTTTTCCACCTACACTAGTTCGGGAAAAAACTCGTATTAAGATGGTCAATTAAGCATAAAAAAGAAACAACATATATCCACACAGACACTAACTAGAAACAGGACACATATATACAGACACTAACTAGAAACAGGAAAAAAAAGAAACAGCCCCTAAGGGTTGTTTGACTAAGTTTTTCAATTGGGCTAACCTTTTATATATATATATATATATATATATATATATATATATATATATATATATATATATATATATATATATATATATATATATATATATATATATATATATATATAATAATAATAATAATAATAAATGAAAACATTTTTGAATGCCACTAGCCCCTATTCTGACGTCATAATATGATGTCATAAACACACGCGTCACCTTCTGATACCATTTACCTTTCAACACCGAGTTTTTCTAACTATCTCCTTGCAGTTCTCTCATAAATCAAGTTATCAACCATCCCTTTAATCTCATAAATCTGGTGTGCCGATCATCAATTAGCGCCGTTTTATATTTTCCGGTAGGGTTTTTTTTTTTTTTTTTTTTTTTTTTTTTTTTTTTTTTTTTCTTTTAATGTTATTCATTCTCATAATGTGATTAAGTAACTGATATGTATCTTTATATACGGTTAGGTTTTTATGTTTTCAGATTTTAGGTTAGGGGATATGGTTTTTAGTTTATTATACATCCGATTTATTAGATTAAAAGTTTTAATTATGTGTTTAGTAGTTAGGATTTGATTGACTCAATGGATTGGAAGTGATTATTGTATTTGTGTTGGTTGGTAATCTTTTTATTTTGTTTTGGTTATTTCGATCAGCTTATTTTAATAAGTGTAGGCTGCATTTGGTTTAATATACGGGTCGAAACCCACTGTTTCAGGATGACAGTGGGAGGTAATTTTAGTTGTTTGTTGTATTGCTAAATTTTCTTAGATTGTGTGGTTGATAAAACATGTTTAGTTGTTTTGCGATTGATATCCAGGTACCACAAGAGTGGGCTGGTTGTTGTTTTCGACTCAATACAAACGCACCCACATAGGGTGTGTTGGGTTTTTTTTTTGCGTGAGGTTATGTAAGAGTTGGAGTTGCTTGGGTTCGACCACCACCCACGTAGGGTGTCACGGCTCGGTTAGCAACAACACCACAAGGGGTGTTGAATTTTTCATCTGTGTTTGTGTTTAGTTTGGTTGGTTATAAGGACCTCAGGTGCATTGATTGGTGTGGTCAGGCTTTTGTTGTGGTTTCTTTTGCCTATGGAGAGATTGACGTGAATGGTTGCCTTTGTGTGAGTCGTTTTGTTTAATCTTGGTTGAAGAACAGCCCACATTCTAAGTTTTTGTATGTAAAAGTGGTTTACAATCTTTGTTGGTCATGTTTTAGAGTGCGTGATATAAGCTAAGTTGTAAATTTGTGGAAATGTGTAATTTGGAGACTTGTGATATATCCTTCTAAATAAGCCGAAACAGGTAACTGACATTCTGGTGCCGAGGTATGTAGTATCTTGCAGTTGATAATCTTATGAGAAGTCGCTTGTCATCTTTATTTTTTCTAAACCTATTTGCTGATGCTCTGTTAAATTTCATACTAAAAAGCTTTTGTGAATTGTGCATTATCGCTACTATCGTCTTGATTTTCATAAGTTTACTGATTTTTGTTATTGTATGGCGTCATTATCGCGCCTAACTCTGTTACTTCATATTTTGATGATTTAGAGCTCTTTTTGTATGTTAAGATAGGGACTGTGGTAATCGATTGAAATGTATCTGTTTCGATTTCAGTTAAGTCCTTTTTGTGTGACTAATTTTTAGTAGTAACACTATTGCAAGTCGTTTAGCAGATGATACCTGTTGTTGTAGTTATGATACAGAGCATTTGACTCTAGAGTTATATATGGTAGTAGTGATTGCTAATAATGTTACTTAGATTGATTGGATATGACTTGATGTCCGTTTGCAGCTGAAAATGCACTTATTAATGTTTAATATTTCATCGTGTACTATACGGTTTAACAAAATAAATAAATTCACTTTTTTTTTTCTTTGGAACAGGACAATTAAAACTCATTTATGCTTAATCTGTACTATATACAATGGCAGGATTCACTTGGCGGAAACAGCAGAGATGTTATAATTGGTAACTTTTATATCTTAGTTATACTATTTACATATAAATTTTTTTGTCATAAATGATAAAGTAGTAAATGTCACATGAACTTATTATTATATGTTTTCCAGCTTGTGTTAGTCCTGCTGATATAAACGCTGAGGAAACATTGAACACGTTGAAGTATGCTAATCGTGCTCGAAACATTCAGAATAAGCCTGTGGTAAGTATACATTTATTCTTTTCACATTTTAATTCTCTCAAGGCATTGTCTAATAATGCTACATTTTTATACCATTCAACACGTGAATAGGGATCCAATGTCCAGTGAGATGTTAAAGATGCGCCAACAATTAGAGTGCTTGCAAGCAGAACTTTGTGCTCGTGGTGGTGGTTCCCCGGGTGAATTACAGGTATAAATTACTAAATTAAAAATATATTGAAATTAAAAAAAAAAAAAAAAAAAAAAAAAAAAAAAAAGATCTCTGTTATAATCTTGTGTTTATATGAACCTGATTTAGGTATTAAGGGAAAAGATAGCTTGGCTTGAAGCTACAAATTAGGATCTTTGTAGGGAACTTCATGTTTACCGCAGCAGAGGCATTGCCATTGATCACTTTGAAATGTATACTAAAGTATATACTAATTCATCAAGTTTTCTTTTTAATATTTATTAGATATTGCTTGTAGGACTGTATTCTAATTGGCGCAAATGTTACAGGTTGATGATTCGTTTTGTGAGGAACCTGATGTGCTGAAAAGGAGTATCGATTCATCTGATTATCAAATGAGTGAAGGTGGTACTGCGCGCCTTTCTCTTGCTCCAACTTTAGCTAATTTAACCACATCCCTAAACTAATAGTAAATTTTTTATAACATGAATATTATTAGGTGATTCTGGGGTTATAGATGAAGAAGCAGCAAAAGAGTGGGAGCATACTCTTCTCCAAGATTCCATGGACAAAGAACTACACGAGTTGAATAAACGTTTAGAGCAAAAGGAGGTAGGTCAACTTTCTTATATTTTCTATTTAAATTTGTTTGATTTACATCTAAATCGTATTTTGTAAAATTATTTTAATGCAGTCGGAGATGAAACTTTTTGGCGGATTTGATACAATGACACTTAAGCAACATTTTGGGAAGAAAATAATGGAACTTGAGGACGAAAAACGGGCTGTGCAGGTAAATATAAGCATATCAATTTTTTTTCATCTTTTTCAATTTTTGTTTCATTTAATTTAGGTATTTGTTTACTGATGCAGAAAGAGAGGGATAGATTGCAAGCTGAAATTCAAAATCTTTCAGCTACTTCAGATGGACAAACACAAAAATTACAAGACCTGCACTCACACAAGTTAAAATCACTCGAGTCACAGATTCAGGATCTCAAAAAGAAAAAGGATAGTCAAGTTCAGATTATGAAGCAAAAACAAAAGAGTGACGAAGAAGCAAAGAAATTGCAAGATGAGATACAATTTATCAAAGCACAAAAGGTTATTTTATTTTATTTTTTTATAGGAATTTTCTGTATGTTGTATCTGTTAATATGAATAAAATTTGGTGCTAATTTATATGAGACTGTAGGTTCAACTGCAACACAAGATAAAACAAGAAGCTGAACAATTTCGACAATGGAAAGCATCTTGTGAAAAAGAATTGCTACAGGCATGTAATTATTATTGTCATGTTCATTCTTATATTGCTAAAACTGTTTGAAGTCCACAGATATATGATGGTTGTTTTTTTTCCTTCTATTTTTGTTTATTCAGTTAAAGAAAGAAGGACGAAAGAATGAATATGAAAGACATAAACTGCAAGCTCTTAATCAACGCCAGAAAATGGTTCGATTCTTTTGCCTGAACTTGTAAATATTTAGTATTTACTGTTATGTAACCTCATAAAGTTTCAATGACTAATCTGTATATTGAAATTTTCTTTTAGGTTCTTCAAAGAAGACAGAAGAGGCTGCAATGGCGACCAAGAGGCTCAAAGAATTGCTTGAGGCCCGCAAGTCAAACCGTGACAACAGTGACTGGCAATGGGAACGGAGCCAATGTACAGGTAAATATCGAGACTAATAAATTTTTTGTATCATCAGACATATGTGTTGTTGGGTTATAACTGATAGTAATCACTTTTTTTCTTTTCTATTTTCAATGTTGACATCGTTATACTGGTTCTAATGAAATTCACTTATTTGGTTTTTCATTTTTAATGAATGAATGCAATATTTAGGTTTTACCACGTGAATAGGATTGTTCAGATTCTTTACCATGATTCTGAGTTGGAACTTATTAGATACTTTGGTTTCAGGTAGTTAAGGTAGCTGATTTTGGTGTTGCGAGAGTGAAGGCTCAGACTGGTGTCATGACAGCAGAAACGGGGACATACCGATGGATGGCTCCAGAGGTAGCTTTTAGATGCCACATCTCCTGTGTATTTCTAATTCATGATATTTTACCACTGAGTGCTGAAATCCATATGCTTCTCGAGCCTTGATATGCTGGCATATATATAATAGTAGTGGGTCTGTGTATGCTAATATGATACATAGGGTATATTTTCATGTTAACTAAAATAGACCCATAAAGGCTGTATTTTACAAGATCGCAGTTTGGACAAAAAGAAAATGATGAGGGGAACAAAAGGAAATATTAAACAAGTTTTAGTGAATGAAAATATGAAATGTTCAAGTCTAGCACTAAGTCAGTCAAAGCAAGAAACTGTTTATATGATTAATTTATATGATAAGCACATAGTCTGACCAGTAATACTTTGACCAACCTTTAACCAAATGATTCTATTATAAGGTCCGGTTCTAACCAATGCTTGCATGTCTGTCGTTATTTATCCCTAATGATATTTCTTTTGTGATGAAGGTTATTGAACACAAGCCCTATGATCACAAAGCGGATGTTTTCAGTTTTGGGGTATATGGGAGTTACTAATCGAAAAGGTATATTTTTTACTTTGAATGATTCATTGGATTATATGTGTTATACACAGAAATTTATTTAATTTTACGTACATTTTTTGTCCAGCTTCCTTACGAGTACTTGACCCCCCTACAGGCAGCTGTTGGCGTGGTTCAAAAGGTGAAGCATCGGTCATTACTTTTGTTCTGCACTATCTGTTAAAAATGCAATTTTCATTCAACTCATAACTTAACAAAGTCTTGACAAATTGAGTAATATAAAATTACACTTTAATCTATTTAAAACAAGATTGTCATGTAGACTCAGTTTTGTATCATTAGTATATACGGATCGATAATGATGGACAGACAGGTCATCTTAACATGATACCCAAAAACATGTTTCAGTTTTCCGGAACTGTCTAAGTATAAAATTTAACACAGTGGTACTCCATTTTCTTTTATCTATTGGACTATAGGTGTTTGGTTGTTGTTTTTAATGTCATAACAGGGGTTGTTTGGTTGCCATTTTATTTGTCAAAAGTGGGGATTTTTTGTTTCTGTTGTGCTGTCAAAATGGCAGTTTGGTTGCTGCATTTTGCTTGTCAAAACAAGATAGTTTAGTTGTTTTTTAATATGACTTTGTTTTACTTACAGTACAATTTTTTTTATTGCCAACCGCGAAACCCGCGGGTCTATAGTCTAGTATATATATATATATATATATATATATATATATATATATATATATATATATATATATATATATATATATATTATATATATATATATATAGTGTTGTATTCTATACAGTACCTATATTAGATGCAGTACTTTACAGTACCACTCTTAACCAATCAGAATTTAATAAATTACTTTCCATTTATTTAAATCATCTTTATTTTCGAAGGGTATTTATGGTATTTTAGTATAACAATAATATCAATAATAAATAAAATATATATCCTAAAAAGGTGCTAGAAACCTAGAAACTCACTCCAAAAAACCTGCATTCTCTCATATCTAGATCTAATATTCAGCCACCAAAAAAACTGTCAAAAACTTTCAGCCTCTCCTCTCTAGATCTAATATGTCGCCTCTTTCTCTCTCTCCTCTCAAACCCTAATTCACCTTTATCATTCACCACAACAATCACCTTAATTAAATCGCAATCTCAAGTTTGTTCAGGGTTGAATTTAATAGTCGCAGCCGTATAATCAAGTCGCAATCACAAAAGACGAATAAGTAAAAGGCTCGATGATGACAAGTCGAATTAATGTCAGTATATTTTTCAATTGTGTGAACAGGTGAACTTTTTTTTATCTAATCAATCCATAATTTTTATCAAGATGTTAAGCTTTGACTATTTTGTGGTTTGACTAGTTTCCATTGGTTGCAAGAGATTTTGTATTATATCTTTGGATCTGTATCTATGAAATCCAAAAAAAGACATGGTTTGTGTTTGTTTTCTTTGGTTCGTTTAAGATCTTTTTTTTTTTTTTCTTTTTTTTTTAACATGGCATAATTGGATATAACTAGTTTTTTTTTTTTTTTTTTTTTTTTTTTTTTTAATTTTTTAATATATATTTGTTTCAGTGAGGATGACTCAATCATAGGAAAGACGGTGTGTGATGAAGATGACAAACGAATGCACTTGTGTTTTTAGAAGGCATGCACATATGTTCTCGAAAGCCGTGCATATATGTTTTTGGAAGACGTGCACATATGTTATAATGAATTTAATAATACTTTTGTTTTTTATTGTGTTTTTATCTAATATCAATTTCTGTATATGATATTTATGTTTTTGATTCGCTATAAATTTAGAGGTCATATGTATAATGTTTATATTGGTGGCTTTAAACTTTGAAGTTTAAAAAATATATATTAGAAACATATACGCGGTTACCTTCTTGAGCAAAAAGCTTTCAATGTTAAAAAAAAATTATAAATTGTATACAATGAACACATATAAACTTACATTCTTAACAAAAACACATATGCACACATGTTTTTGAAAACTTGTTAGAAAAACACATATGCACATATGTTTTTTGAAAACTTGTTTGCTAAAAAAAAAAAAAAGAAAAAAAAAAAACGAAAAAGAAAAAAAAAAACTACTTATAATTATTTTTTT
This sequence comes from Artemisia tridentata subsp. tridentata, assembly GCA_021014915.2. Taxonomy (NCBI): domain Eukaryota; kingdom Viridiplantae; phylum Streptophyta; class Magnoliopsida; order Asterales; family Asteraceae; genus Artemisia; species Artemisia tridentata. Next base: position 142,116,074 of record CP139509.1, read on the forward strand.
AATTCCGAAAATTAATGGATTTAAAAAAAAACATTTTTTATTGAAAATATTAAATAAAAAGTAAAAATATAGTTTTACTATTATGCCCTTTTGAATTAAATAAAATCCTTGAATATTAAAAAAAAAATTACATAAATGCCATCATGTATTATTAACCAATGATCAAATGATCCAAGGGTCTAGATTGCTCTAAAGTGGTACTGTAAAGTACTGTATCTAATATTGGTACTGCATAGAACGCACCCCTATATATATATATATATATATATATATATATATATATATATATATATATATATATAATATATATATATATATATATTATATATATATATATATATATATATATATATATCATAAGCTCATAAGCTGAGTATTTAGTTTAGCTTAGATTAGTAAATGACCAAAACGTACTTAAGGTGAAAAATATGAATGTTAGATCATATGTAATTAACGATAAAATTGTAATTTGTAATAGAGTATGGGCTTATAAAAAATCCATTATATGAGCTCATAAGCCGACTCACCTAAGCTTAGTAAACACTTGTTTAGGCTTATTTAACAAATATAAGCTAATAAGCTTATAAGCCCATCATATAAGCTCAGACAAACACATCTATATAACTCTTCAAAATTAAGTTTATCATAGTTCAAATGAAATATAGTTTATTTGGGGGATCAAAATAGTATTAAATTTTAGGATTTTGCTAAATATAGCTTTAAGGACTATGTTAAAAATTAAAAATACGAAAAAGTAGTGGTACAGTAAGTTGGTTTGAGTTAGTTACTTGTAGAAGTTGAGTGATTAAATTTTATAATACAAACAATTATTGCATATCATAATACTTTAATCATAGCCTTAAGTAGAGGTGTACATTCCGACCGGTTAACCGAACCGGCCCCAAAGCAAATCGGAAAATAGGACCGGTCAACACCGGTTTTGACCGAAACCGGTTCGGTTAGTCCACGAACCGCCGGTTTGGAACCAGTTAGGGATTTCAAATTTTGGACAGGTTAGAGGACCGGTTTTTGGAAACCGGTTAGCCGAACCGGTTAGCCGAACCGGTTAGGAGCGGATTTTTTGGATTTTTTTGAAATTTCAAAATTTGAATTTAAAACTTGAGCGGGAAGGCGGGAAGGAGCGTGGGGGTCCGAAAATTTGAATTTTTGGGTTTGAAATTTACCATTTTACCATTGTATATTTAGTATAAATAGAGGGGTTATGTGTTGGTTTATTTACAACTTCATACAAGCAAAATACACTCTAAAAAATCAAAACCGAAAGTATTTCACTAATGGCAAGTGCAAATCAATTTGGTTCAAACACCATCGGTGGCACCGAGGCTGGTTCAACAAGTGCACCGAAGATTGTTAAAATTTTACCATGTGACCGTGTACAAGATCCTTGCGCTAACTTCAAATACGTCCTAATGTCGGATGGCAAGAAAAAGACTGAATGTAAGCATTGCTTAAGTATAATGTTTGTCGGTTCCAACTTGACATTGAGGGCTCATATCAACATGAAGTATTGCAAGGCACTCAAAACGGTTCCGGAAGCGGGTCAATCGTCTATGGGTCGAGACGGGAGTATTTTTGTATACGATCATGAAGTAGTTCGTCAACAATTTTCCGGTTTGGTGATTCAACGAGGTTTTCCGTTCAACCATTTCGACGACCCTTTGACGACAACGGTGTTTCAGAATCATGTCCAACCAATGTATAATCATGTAAGTCGTATGACTCTAAAACGCGATGCTATGAAAATGTGGAAAAAAGCTAAACAAGAATTAAAAAATGTTTTTTTAAATTTAAATGCTTGTGTTAAGTTAACAACGGATATTTGGTCCGCTCCTCATAATTTGCCATTTTCGTACCTTTGTGTTACCGCAAATTGGGTTGATCCAAAAAGTTGGCAAATGATGAAGCGAGTCATAGCATTTGAAGACATTCCGGTTCCTCGCACGAGAGTTTCTTTATTCAAATTGTTGAGAAAAGTGTTCGTCAAATTTCACTTGTCAGAAAAAAAAAATTCAATTACGCTGGATAATGCTAGTAATAACACAAATGCAATAGGTAGACTAAAAATGGAATACGAGTCACCTTTAAATGGCGATTTTTATCATACTCGATGTGTTGCACACATCATTAACTTGGTTGTGCAAGCGGGATTAGCGGATCCCATAATATATCAAATGAAAGAATGTTTTAAAAAAATGTTACACGATGTTTTTAAAAAGGGTACTAAAAGATATAATAGCTACATTCGGATGTGTGTTGATGCGGGGAAACCTTGTTTATCACCTAATTGGGATATTGATACAAGATGGAATTCCACTTATATTATGTTCCTAAGTGGTATAAAACAAAAGGTGACTTTACAATATTTTCATAAAAAATTGTCGGAAAAGGGTAGGTGTGCTCCATTTTCGGTCGACCATTGGGATACTATTGGAAAACTAACCCGATTACTTGAAGTTTTTTTCAACGCCACAAAAAAATTATCGAGAGTTTATTATCCAACATCTCATTTGGTACTCGAGGGACTATACTCAATGTGTTCAAGTATGGCCTCATTTGAATTAAATGGTGGTATATATACAAGTATGGTTTCACCAATGAAAGAAAAGCTTAAGAAATATTTAGAAACTTTGCCACCGGTAATTATTTGTGCGGCCGCATTAAATCCATGTTATAATGTAAGCGGGGTAGAGTTACACTTATCGACTTGATTACAACTGATTTGGGGTGTTTTCAAACTAACGTGAACTTTGGTTCTTTTGAAGATTTATCAGAATATTATTTTGAAAAATATAGTAACCCAACTCCTTCAGTGAGTGCGGCTTCTTCATCATCGAGGTCGCATAGAGGGAATCCGATACAAGGCTTGCTACAAAAGTTAAGAGAAAATCCCAACAAACGGGCAAAGAGTGATCGTTTCCCGAACAATGAATATGCAAGATATACCACAACCGATTTTATCTCACATATTCCGCCTGAAAAAGTTGAAAACTTTGATGTTCTGGCGTTTTGGAAAGCAAAGGAAACAATGTTTCCCGTTCTATCCCGAATGGTTCGAGATCTACTAAGTGTACAAGCTACTTCAGTAGCTTCTGAATTCGCTATTTCAATAAGTGGAAGGGTGTTATCAAACAGAGGAACAAGGCTCACACCGGCTTCTTTGGAGATGCGTATAGACTTCGAAGGGTGTTTGAAAGATCACTTGGACGCAACCAAGCGAATACAAGACAAATCAAATCTTGAAAACGCCATAGACTTCGAAGAAGAGATCTACGAGGAAGAGGTGCAAGAGGGTGTAGCTGAATTGCCTTCCGATGAAGAAATAAGAAAAGATGAAACTGCTAGTGAAGCTGGGTCCATCGGATCCAATGAAGACATTTACGAGTAGCTTTTCGATGTTTTATGTTTATGTATTATGTTTGATATCCTTTCACGGTGTATTTCCTTTCAGTTGTATTAAATAAAAGTTGAAGTTTATTCAGTTTACTATGTATAAACGACGAAAAACGAAAAAAAAAAAAAAAAAAAAAAAAATAAAAAAAAAAAAAGGTCAAAACTGTTTAACCGGTTAATAACCGGTTGGGTATTTTTGAATTTTCAAATTTTGAATTGAGCAGGAAGGCGAGTAAAAAAAACAACAAAACAGTCAAAACCGGTTAAACGGTCCCAAACCTGTTTAATCGGTTGGGTTTTTTTGAATTTTCAAATTTTGAATTCAAATTTTGAGCGGGAAGGCGGGTAAAAAAGTGAGGGAGGGGTCTGAAAATTTGAATTTTTTGGGTTTCAAATTTACCATTTTCCCATTGTATGTTTAGTATAAATAGAGGGGTTGTATTTTTGTTTATTTACAACTTTCATACAAGCAAAATACACTCTAAAAAATAAAAACCGGAAATATTTCACTAATGGCAAGTGCAAATCAATCTGGTTCAAACACCACCGGTGGCACCGAGGCTGGTGCAACAAGTGCACCGACGATTCTTAAGATTTTACCATGTGCCCGTGTACAAGATCCTTGGGCTAACTTCAACTACGTCCTAATGTCGGATGGCAAGAAAATGGCTCAATGTAAGCATTGCTTAAGTATAATGAATGTCGGTTCTAACTCGACGTTGAGGGCTCATTTCAACATGAAGTATTGCACGACTCTTGAGTCTCGACGTTGAGTAGTTTTTCGATGTTTTATGTTTATGTATTATGTTTTAAGTTTATGTATTATGTTTATGTATTTTCTTTCCCGATGTATTTCCTTTCAGTTGTATTTCCGACATATTAAATAAAAGTTGAAGTTTATTCAGTTTACTTTGTATAAACGACGAAAAACGACGAGGAAAAAAAAAACACAAACCAGCCAAAATCGGTCACTAACCGGACCCAAACCGGTTTCAACCGGCTGGGTTTTTTCCTCACCAGTCTTTGTAACCGAACCGATTAACCGGCCAACCCGGTTTTTTTGGCGTTGACTCGAACCGGTCTGGCGTTGACCGGTTATCAAACCGAACCGGTCAACCGCTTTTGTGCACCTCTAGCCTTAAGGGCAATGAATAAAAAATTCTTGAATTTTATCAAGCTTCCGATTTCAGTTTGCTTAATTGATGTTGCCTTTTATACGATTCTAATATTGTTTTAGCCATACTTGTGGTTGCATCACAAAGGTTCGTCAAATCATCAACTTAAGTCCAATTTTACTCTTAGCTAGATTATTTGATTTTGATTAGCAAAAGTTTGGCGTGACTTGTAACTTAATTGCTACGCATATTTTGATACTTTTTCGACTTTTAAACAAACGGGTTTTCTTATACAAAAATACGTTAAGGAATTTCATATATCCCCTTCCAAACCTTCTAAATTTCATATATACCCAACCCAAAATCTAAATATCATATATCCCCTTCCAAACTTTCTAAATTTCATATATACCCAACCCAAAACTTAAATATCATATATCCCCTCCCTTAAACTTTTAAATATCATATTTACCCATACTAATTAATTTTAACAATTTTTTAGAAAAATTATTTTTTTTTGAAATTTTTTTTTGGAAATTGATTTTTTTTCGAAATTAATTTTTTTAGGAAAATTTTTTTTTTTTTTCGGAAATCAATTTTTTTTTTAGAATTTCAAAAAAAAAAAATTCTGAAAAAATTTATTTCGGAAAAAAAAAATAATTTCGAAAAAAAATAATTTAATTTTTCCGAAATTGATTTTTTTTTCCGAAATTAATTTTTTCCAAATTTTTTTTTTGAAATTCTAAAAAAAAAATTGATTTCCGAAAAAAAAAATAATTTTTCTAAAAAATTGTTAAAATTAATTAGTATGGGTAAATATGATATTTAAAAGTTTAAGGGAGGGGATATATGATATTTAGGTTTTGGGTTGGGTATATATGAAATTTAGAAAGTTTGGAAGGGGATATATGATATTTAGATTTTGGGTTGGGTATATATGAAATTTAGAAAGTTTGGAAGAGGATATATGAAATTCCCCCCTTTTAATCAAATTGGTTTTCTTATACAAAAATACGTTAAGGAATATACTTAGGATCTAATGAGAAATTTAATTAAGATTAGAAAAATGAGAAGAAACCACAACCACAAATTTGACATGCATCTACAAAAGTAGATGTAACTCCATATTATTTCTCTTTTTTTATTTGAAATACGTGGCTATAATTTCTTCTCACTCTTCTTATTTCAATAATTATTCTCGGTAGATCTATTCCATAAAACCAAAATAACACGTCAGTACATATAAATCCATCCATAGGTTATGTGGTCCAACTCACTAGTCAGCACACAAACACCCTTTTTATTATTTTGTACCCATACATAAATGTGTACAACATGCATGTGTTTTATATATACACTCACCAATTTTCATCCTCTAATAATTCATCATCTTCATAATCATATCATCATGAATTCTCTCTCACCTTCACCTATGAATTATGGAAGGCTCAATCCAAAATCACATCCTGAACCCGAGCCCGAATCAACATCAAACCAACAAAATAACCCAAACCCGAAATCAAAATCAAAGCTAAAACTCTTATTCACGGTTGCTTTCATTCTCATTGTTGCAGCTGCAGTGTCAGTCACACTAGCTGTGACACTGCGGCCAAAATCATCCGGTGGATCAGGTTCAGCGATCCACCACAAACCAACAAAAGCCATTTCGCGAGTATGTAGCCGTACACTTTACCAAAATCTATGTGTCAACTCGTTAGTTGAGTTCCCGGGTTCACTCATCGCGTCAGAAAAAGAACTCGTGCACATTTCGGTTAATGTCACGCTCCAGCGCGTGGGTAAGGCATATGATACATCAACAGATATCAACAACCTAGCAATGGATACACGTGTACGGTCAGCATATAATGATTGTCTTGAGCTTTTAGATGATTCAGTAGACCAGCTACAAAGCTCGTTAATGTCAGTTGCACCTGGTGCACTTTCAGAATCCAGCGCGTCAGGCGCTGGATCTTCTGATGATATAATCACGTGGCTTAGCGCGTCGTTGACTAATCACGACACGTGTACGGAGGGATTGTCTGAGGCCGAAGACGGGGAAGTTAAGAATTTAATGAAAGACAAACTAAAAGACTTGTCCGAGCTAGTGAGTAATAGTTTGTCTATTTATTCGTCCGCTAATGATGATAACGAATTCGGGGATGCCCCTATAAAAAATAAACGTCGTAGGTTGATGTCTGATAATGAACAATCATCGGATTTTCCAAAATGGGTGAGTAAGAAGGAAAGGAGGTTAATGGACATGCTGGCATCAGCTATTCAAGCTGATGTCGTCGTGTCCAAAGACGGAAATGGCACGTGCAAGACGATCATCTTACCAATAACAATCATCTTTGATACGATTCTTTGTTCTTTACTTTTGAGTATCCTATTAAAGTTTGAGTTCTTTACCATTTCATTATTGAAGTCTAAAGAACATATCACAATCTTAAGTTTTTTCACGTAAAAACCAAATTTTGTAGCCGTCTAGCTACTCGATTTTAACGTAATATAAACATTGTATCTTAACGATTCAGATTTTACATCGTAGATCGAAAGTAAACAATTGAGAGGCATGCACATATATTCACATGAGTGTTGAATGTTTTCCTTTTTAATCAAATAAATTTATGATATTCTTTTTTGAAAAGTATTTATGTCTTGCTAAAGTTTGAGAAATGAATAATTTATGGTGTTTTTTACTTAACAATAAAATGTGCCGACTATCAAATATAACACCAAAGCATCCGCATGCAAGTTACAACCCACATGATGTGCCCATTCATTCTTTATTTTTCGAGAGCAATAATCTTTTTAGGAAAAGAATAATAATTAGAAATGCTACCTAGTATCATCGTTTTTGCTTCTCTAAAACCAGGATCCTAAGTTCAAATTGCGATCATAAGATGATTTTAAAATGCCTTATACAGGTGTTCTAATGCAATTTAGATTTAAATATATGTAAAACTTAGGAAAATTAAAAATCAACATCACACCAATAATTTCATTGGTTAGGAGATGTACTTGTACAACTCAACATTACTCAAACTTGGGAGTTAAAAGTCATTTACATCAGCTAAAAATTAATAATACAGGTAAATGGATGAGGCTTCCGTGTTCAAGTGATAAAGAGTACGACTAAATCATTTTACAAATTCCCTTACACACAACAATATTAAATAGTTTTTTTTTCACTCATTTTCTCTTTACATCCAAACCTGTCAATCCTGACAAGTGTCAACATCCTGTGAGTAGGCATATTTGTAGGAGGTTTTAGTATGAGGTTTTAGCATTTTTGTTTTTTTAAACTTATATGTAAACAGTTTTATCGGGTTAATCTCGAAACCGTTTCCGACTCTTCTTCAGTAACCCCCAAACATGGACGGAACCAGAACCAAATATGACTGGGTGCACAAATTTTTTGAAACCGTAATATAGATTCACATTTCGATGGACCGGGTGCATTTAAAATGCATTTAAGAAAAAATGATGTTTTTTCAAAAATTAACACTACATCGAAAAAATCCATAGGGGTCCCGGGCACCCGCGTGAACCCCCTGGTTCCGTCCCTGCCCCCAAATGTACATAACTAGCGAGGTCTAAACCCTTTTAACATCTTGTGAGAAAACCAATCACTTTTTACCGGTAAACAATTTGGTAGTGGTCGTACTAAAACTCAATTATAATCAAGATAAAGTTCACTGCATTAATCTGAAATTTAGTGTCCAACATGCTGTTTGTTTATTAAGAGGGTATGGATCTGGATCTGAATCGCACATCTGAATCTGAATCTGATGCGTAAATATCTGAATCTGAATCAAATAAGATTGTTTGTTTTCTGTAAAAACGTCTGAACATTAGATATTGTATTTCTTTGATAATAATGACAAAAGCCGATAAATATACACAACCGAAAACTTTTAACCCACTAATACACAAATGAAAAAACTAATACACCCTCTTATACACAACAAAAACCACGAACATACAAAAACCGCGAACATATGTAAACATTTTTAAAAAATTTGATTTAAAACACAAAGTGTACATACATTACATTATGCTAATGCTATAGTTTCATTAGCAATCATATATATTCACATAAAAATTACATTATCAACAATAATAAAAAGATTATTGGTCAAGCTTTTTAGTAGTTACAGGTAGCAAGAATATGTGTAAAACACAAGCTCATTCACAACCAACCATTCATCATACCATCTTATCTCTATATCTTTCTTTTTCTTTTCTTTCATCACCCACGTCCCACTCATATCTCAAAGCATTTCAACCATCTTCGCAAGGCAACAAATTTTTTTTCTAGCACAATCCAATGGCAACAGCTTCAGCCACTTTATGCTTCTTCGATAGCTGCTATCATGAATGGGCTGACACTTGTTGGTGTTGCTGTTGGCAACAGCTTCAGCCACTTTATGGTTCAAATAAAGAAGAAGAAGAAGAAAACATTGTTTTAGATTTTCCGACAAGATCTTGCAACGTTATTTTGTTTTCTCAAGGTTAAGAGGCATTAAGGTGGTGTTTGTTTATTAAGAGGTCTGAATCTGAACCGCACGTCTGAATCTGAATCTGATGCATAAATGTCTGAATCTGAACGCATCTGAACGAGAAAAAAAAAAACTCATGTTTGAACGGGAATTTTTTTTTTTTTTTTTTTTGGTTATTTTGTGTCAACAAGAGTCATTCAGACGCGTTAAGACACCCCTCTCACGTCTTGACCATTAAGATCTAACTGCATCTGAACGCGTCTGAACGAAAAAAAAAAAAAAAAACAAACGGTCTGAACGGAAAAAAGGTCTGACCGATTCAGACACAGTGCCATTAAGAGGCTGTTCAGATGTTGTTCAGAGGTAAACAAACAAGGCTAACTATTTGCAACATACAAAACTAGAATTGTAAGCAACACAAAAAACACCTCATCCATTTACCCGTTTAAAACTATAATCATAAGCACATTTTGCAAGAGTAGATTGGCAAGAGGCTGTCCTTAAGAGTTACGATCATACCAACGACTTTGAAATCCCTTAATTACTATATGGGTTAATATATTTACGTCTTACAGTCAGGGTTTTATATACTTATTAATATTGTTTGTATATTGATTTTGTTAGGTTGGATATGGTCAAGATACACATGAAAAGTGTTGCGTGTGATATTTCTGGTTATGCTTTAGAGGCTCTGTCATTAAGTAACGATAGCAACAACTAACATGGCTTGTCATGAGAACCAAAAAGCTACCAGTCTCATCTTCCATTTACTTTTTTTTTTTTCTTTTGAACAAATCTTCCATTTACTTTGGAACTAAGAGAAAGGAAAATAGACAAAGACAACAAAAGTTCATATATATACAGTATACATTTGTGACTAGGCCTCATTTCTTTTAAGTCCAATATTTAAGCCTAATTATTATATTTGAGATTGGGTTATAGTTTAAACACGATGTATGGGTCGGTCGTGACTTGTGAGATTGTTGTAAAAAAAATTTAAAAAATTGGCATGTATACCGGCCCATGTAAGCTGCATGCATTATGGAGAAAAGTTAAAGTTGAATATATATACCATAGTATAGTCAGAAGTGCAAATAAATTGGTTAAAACCGGTTTTCCTAAAAACCGGTTTCGGTTTTTTCGGTTTTTCCGAAATTGGTTTTTTTCGGTTATAAATGTTCGGAATCGGTTTTTTTCGGTTATAAATTTTCGGAATCAGTTTTTTTTATCGGTTTTTTACCGGTTCGGTTTTTTTCGGTTCTAAATGTTCGGATTCGGTTTTTTTATCGGTTATTTACTGGTTCGTTTTTTTTTCGAAATTTTACATACATGTTCGAACATTTATTTAATAAACTTGTTAATTATCAAACATTTAATTAAACAATACACCGGAAACATACTAAACAAATACAATCATAACTTTTTATTTGCACCGGAAACATACTAAAAAAATACAATCATAACTTTTATTTAAACAATACAATTATACTGAAGTCATTAAATCTGAAGTCATTATACTGAAGTATATCGAGCTTCGGCATTGCCATCAACCATTACACTGAAGTCATTAAATCTTCCAAAAACTCTTCTACATCTACGTCTTCAACATCAAATTCTTCAAACTCACCTTCATCTAATTCGGTAGTCGGAGGTGATATCCCTAATTCAACTTCTTCTCTTTCTATAGTTTCTTCAACGTCTTGTAATATCGGACCTTCCAACGATGATTCATGTTGTATCCTATCTACTCCGTCCAAATAATCTTTCAAACATACACATACTTCCACGGATTCGAGGGTTAGACTTGACCTTCTTTCCGATATAATTCTACCGCTAGTTGAAAAGGCCGATTCGGAAGCTACCGACGAAGCTTAGATCGCTAATAAGTCACGAGCCATAGCGGATAAAATTGGAAATTGGATTTCCCTTTCTTTCCACCAAGCCAAAATGTCAAAGTTTGCAAACTCTTCGGGACTTAAAGTTACTAAAAAGTTTGTAGCCATATATTGTCCCAACTCGCTTGTTGGGGCCGATGTTCGTTGACGCTTTGTAGCGTCTTCACATAAACTATTATAAAGGTTTATATTAATGTCTCTTGCCATTCGAGACGATCCGACCCGCATTTGGTCAACAATTGGGTTTTGTTGTTGACCATATTTTGTTGCATAAATTCCAAATAATTTTTTAAAATTATCGTTAAATTTAAAAATTTGGGATGTTATATAGTTGGGGTCGTCATCGTTTAACCCAAAGGTTAAGTCTAAATTTTCCATTATTCTTGTTATTAAAAGTTCTACGCCTCCAACATTTAAACATGCATTAAGTGCGGCGGAACAAGTAAAAACCAAAGGTAAACTACTAAAATATTTTATAAATTTCTTTTTTATAACTTTAACCATTCTTCTAAACATTTGACTATGTGAGTTTTTTAATTCGTCTAATTTTTCCGTCATAGCATAAATTTGCTTTAAAACTAATGAGCTAGTTGGGTAATAAACACCCGATAATATAGTTGTTGCCTCTTTAAAAACTTGTAAAAAAATAGTTAAATCATTTAGTCGATCCCAATCTTGGTCGTCTGTCGAAACGGACTTATTTCTACTAACAAGTATATCATTAAAAGCGTTTAAAGTCCAACGTTTTCGTAATATATTTTCAAACATCATGCAAGTAGAATTCCACCTAGTATTATTATCAAAGTAAGGTCCTAGGGGTATTTCACCACATTGTCTACGAAAACGGTGATAGTTCATTTGTCGTTCGTTGCTCGCACTATATATAGTTGTTAATAAACCCCTAAATTTCATCTTTAAACTATCACATATTTTTAATGCCGCTTGCACGGATAAATTTATAACATGAGCAACACAACGAGAATGAAAAAAAGCACCATCTAAAACGGGTTTTATACGTAATTTTAACAATTTCATAGCTCTAGTATTATTGGATGCATTATCTAGTGAAATCGTAAAAACTTTATCATCTAAATTATATTCAATTAAAGTGTCATGTAAATTTTTTCTTAAATTAGATCCCGTATGAGGATAACCAAATAGTTTAAAAGCAATTGTCCGTTTCATTAATAACCAAGATTCGGGATTAAACCAATGAGCTGTAACGGCGAGATAAGAATTTGCCGTACCATGTGGTGCGGTCCAAGTATCCGTAGTTATAGAAACACCATATTTATATTCACGGAAACCATCAATAATATTTTTTTTAGCCGTTTCCCATAATTTAAAAGCATCACTTCTAAGAGTAGTACGACTTACATGTTGATACCGCGGTTGTAGCCTCCTTTTGATGATCTCCGTAAGCTTGACATTGTCGAAGTGGTTGAATGGAAGCGCTTGTTGAATGACAAACTTCGTAAAATCAAGTCGAAGCGCGTCATTATCATATATAAAAACTTGACCATCCGCACCAATAGTACCTTGTGACGTATCATTTTGGACCGCATTACAACCGTTCTTATGAGTCCTAAGTGTAGTGTTAGACGAGGGGTTATAAAATTTCCCACATTTCTTGCAACGCGCCCTTTCCAAATTATCAATCATAATACACAAATCGTAATTAGACCAAACATCACATTTTCGGTTAGTTGGTTTAATTTTCACAACATCTTCATTTGTGTAAACTTTTCTTGCATTGCTAGTAGAAACGGAGGGAGTAGTGGAAGCTTGTTGTGATTGTGAGTTTTCCATTATAGAGGGATTAGAGTAAATATATAAAGATTAGAGAGATTAAAGAGAGATATGAGAGTGTTTTTTATGTGTTTTCAACCACAACTCATTACATGTATTTATACTACCAATCCATGGCTTAAAATAATCAGAAAAACATATAAAAAAAAAAAAAAAAAAAAACGGCTAGAAACTTTCATATTACCGTTTGCTCGAATTTTTTTAAAAAAAACCCCGGAAATAACCGGTTAAAACCAGTTTTTTTAACAACGGCTAGTTTGATGCTTGGGTTGACCGGATTTTTTAACCGGTTAAAACCGGTTTTTTTTTTCTTCCAACGGCTACTTAAAAAAAATAAATAAATAAAATAATGAATAAATAAATAAAACCGGTTATTTGAAAAAACCGGTTAAAACCGGATATAAAACCGGTTCACTTATAAAATCAAAAACCGGTCTAACCGGTTCGGTTAAAAAAAAAACGGTCCGGTTAAAAAAAACCGATTTTTTTAAAAACCGGTTACAGTTTTTTGAGCCGGTTAAAAGAAAAACCGGTTTGGTCTTGCACCTCTAGTATAGTGTGAAACCTTCTTATCCAAAGGTATCCTTCTATTCTTTACTTGTACAACTATTAGATCTAAAGCTAAACCGTAACTTTTTTGTTGATATATTGCTTTCGCTAAACAAAAAAAGAAAACTCTATCAAGAATGTTACAAAATTAAAACTTACGATTAAAAATATAATGCACACATAAGAAGGGAGAAAACTAAAATTTGCAACGAGCAAATCATATCAACTTGTTGATCACAGCAAATTGTAAAAGACACATATATAGAGGTAAAAAGGTAAATGAAAAATCTAGTGTGTTAAACAATTATTTTTTTTTAGAACGGCGTGTTAAAACAATTATTAACCATACACCGGATTAAAGAAGCCTTTTAAACTTGTTTTTGGAGCATAACTGGTCTCAAGTCATCATAATTAGTTACAAAATGTACATGTTCTGTGTTTTCAGTTTTGTACTTTGACGGTTCGTAAATGTGGTTGATCTCATACTTTAAAAAGTATCTCACAAAGATCTTATCAAGAGATTAATCTTGATGAAACCGAGTGTTTAACCAAATCAATCATTAATTTCCAGATTTTTGCATTTTGTAAGCTAGGTTAAGTTACATATCATGAAGCTAACATGATATAATATTTCTTTCATTATATATGTTTTCCTTAGAAGGGATTTTAAGTTGAATAGGGTAAACCGGTAAGGAACTTTTGATTGAAAATGGGATAGGCATCGAATCGAATTTGGAAGCTTTCTTATCACCATGTGCACTTTCCTAAGTTAGTGGCTCCTAAAGGTGGAACCTTAGTTGTGGTATGACTACTTAAAATACTTGTAATTGTTTTATGGGTTGAAAAGTTATTGTTAAAGACAACCCTATGGGTTGTATATAAGCATACCTTAATTAAAAAATTTGCATTAAATGAACACTAAACATTTCAAGTTTAACATCACATTCCATGTTTAAAATGAAAAAAATATGTATAATTATGTAATTGATTTATGGGTTGAAAAGTTATAATTACAGAATAAAAATCGTTAATGGAGGACTTATAAGGGAATTAAAGTGAAGTTCCCTAAGAAATCACAAGGAAATCAAAGTGAAACTCCATTAAAGGCCTTTGTTTAGCACTGTTAGGTGTTTTTTTGGAGAAAATTTACGTGTGGAAAATTAGAGAATGGTTTTGTGAGGGATTTTTCGAGAAAATTGACGTGTGGAAAATTATAAATTTTCGTTAGGAAGGCGCACTAAAGGCCTTTGTTTAGCACTGTTAGGTGTTTTTTTTTTCGCTTATAAAATTAATTTGGAACAAAATATACGTGTCGAGAAAATAAAAATAAAGTAAACGAATAACTTTAAATCTTGTGAAGGACACCATGAAGCAAAGGTAGGGGTTTTTTTTTTTTTTTTTTTTTTTTTTTTTTTTTTTTTTTGAAAAGCAAAGCAAAGGTAGTTGAAGAAAAGTTTCACGGGCTTTTACACCACTAAAAGACAACCATCATTAAATCAAAAAGTCAACAAACCAAAGTTATTGTCTATTTAATTTAACTCATTTATGAAATCCATGTAAAACGTATAATTCACTTAATTTCAAAAGTTTTTGAACAATGACATGATCTATTTTCATACGTTTAATGATTAGTAGAGTTTAAAATTTATCTCAATTATTATTAGTTGTTAGTTTTTACAACTTACAAATAAATCAGTCAAGCTATTAATGAGTGAGTGACAACATTATCACGCAAGCTCGATTAGGTTGAAGACACTATGGGGTGTTTGATTTAGTTTTTAAATTGGGCTTATATTTATTTTATTTTATATAAACACCTTATAACGTATATATATCATAAGCTCATAAGTATATGTTGAGTATTTTTATTAGCTTATGTTTAACAAGTTAAGAAATTCAAGTATTTGGTTTCGCTTAGATTGGTAATGACCAAAACGGACTTAAGGTGAAAAATATGAATTTCAAATCATGTATAATTAAAGATAAAATTGTAATTCGTAACAGAGTATGTTATATAAGCTCATCCTCTTTTAAAAAAGCCACATTTTTTGACTTATCAAAAATCTCTTATATAAGATTATAAGCCCACTCATATAAGCTTAGTAAACACTTTTTCAGACTTATTTAACACATATAAGCCCATTATATAAGCTTAGACAAACATATCTATATAATTCTTCAAAATTAAGTTTATCATAGTTCAAATCAAATATAGTTTATCTGGGGGATTGAAATAGTATTAAATTTTATGGTTTTGCTAAATATAGCTCTACGGACTATGTTAAAAATTAAATACATGCAAAAGTAATGGTAGTTAAGTTGCTTTGAGTTAGTTATTTGTGGAAGTTGAGTGATTAAATTTTATAATACAAACAAATATTGCATGTCATATTACGTTAATCATAGCCCTAAGGGCAATGAATAAAAAATTCTTGAATTTTATCAAGCTTCCGATTTCAGTTTGCTTAATTGATGTTGCTTTTTTATACGATTCTAATATTGTTTTAGCCATACTTCTGGTTGCATCACAAAGGTTCGTCAAATCATCAACTTAAGTCCAATTTTACTCTTAGCTAGATTATTTGATTTTGATTAGCAAAAGTTTGGCGTGACTTGTAACTTAATTGCTACGCATATTTTGATACTTTTTCGACTTTTAAACAAATTGGTTTTCTTATACAAAAATACGTTAAGGAATATACTTAGGATCTAATGAGAAATTTAATTAAGATTAGAAAAATGAGAAGAAACCACAACCACAAATTTGACATGCATATACAAAGAAGATGCAACTTAATATTATTTCTCTTTTCTTATTTGAAATATGTGGCTAGAATTTCTTCTCACTTTTCTTATTTTTCAATAATTATTCTCGATAGATCTATTCCCTTCGGGAATATTATAAGAGAAAACAAACATAAAACCAAAATAACACATCAGTACATATAAATCCATCCATAGGTTATGTGGTCCAACTCACTAGTCAGCACACAAACACCCTTTTTATTATTTTGTACCCATACATAAATGTATACAACCAACATGCATGTGTTTTATATAAACTCTCACCAATTTTCATCCTCTAATAATTCATCATCTTCATAATCATATCATCATGAATTCTCTCTCACCTTCACCTATGAATTATGGAAGGCTCAATCCAAAATCACATCCTGAACCCGAGCCCGAATCAACATCAAACCAACAAAATAACCCAAACCCGAAATCAAAATCAAAGCTAAAACTCTTATTCACGGTTGCTTTCATTCTCATTGTTGCAGCTGCAGTGTCAGTCACACTAGCTTTGACACTGCGGCCAAAATCATCCGGTGGATCAGGTTCAGCGATCCACCACAAACCAACAAAAGCCATTTCGCGAGTATGTAGCCGTACACTTTACCAAAATCTATGTGTCAACTCGTTAGTTGAGTTCCCGGGTTCACTCATCGCGTCAGAAAAAGAACTCGTGCACATTTCGGTTAATGTCACGCTCCAGCGCGTGGGTAAGGCATATGATACATCAACAGATATCAACAACCTAGCAATGGATACACGTGTACGGTCAGCATATAATGATTGTCTTGAGCTTTTAGATGATTCAGTAGACCAGCTACAAAGCTCGTTAATGTCAGTTGCACCTGGTGCACTTTCAGAATCCAGCGCGTCAGGCGCTGGATCTTCTGATGATATAATCACGTGGCTTAGCGCGTCGTTGACTAATCACGACACGTGTACGGAGGGATTGTCTGAGGCCGAAGACGGGGAAGTTAAGAATTTAATGAAAGACAAACTAAAAGACTTGTCCGAGCTAGTGAGTAATAGTTTGGCTATTTATTCGTCCGCTGATGATGATAACGAATTCGGGGATGCCCCTATAAACAATAAACGTCGTAGGTTGATGTCTGATAATGAACAATCATCGGATTTTCCAAAATGGGTGAGTAAGAAGGAAAGGAGGTTAATGGACATGCCGGCATCAGCTATTCAAGCTGATGTCGTCGTGTCCAAAGACGGAAAAGGCACGTGCAAGACGATCAAAGAGGCGATCAAATTGGCACCTCAAAAGAGTAGACGACGTTTCATAATCTACGTCAAGGCAGGAAGGTAAAAAAGATTTTACGTACTTTGTATCCTTGTAAACAACTTTCTACTAACAGTAACAGCCTTTTTAAATTTGTCGGGTAAAAAGACAATAATACCATTGTCAGTTTTCTCGTACTTGAGGTAAAAGTCTACTCTTGTCTTTTTAAATAGTACTATAGATGTAAGAAAATATAATGTTAGATAAATGTCTATTTTATGGGTTGATTTTTAACATTTTGTTTCACTTCTAGATAACATTGAATCATCACGGTATATTATTTTATTAAAATAAAATAATATATTGGATTAGATTTAGTATATAAGAAAATGGGTTGTACCCCATGGTAACGTATCCTTATATATAATTAAATTAATAATCTAGTGGGTGTTAAATCATAAACATGCATTGTTTTCCTAAGCAATCATTCCCACTTTGAAGTCGTAATGCTAATAATATTGTTTATTAGTTGAGTATCTTTTTATTATATAATCTTTTTCTGTGGTCACCTATTTTAGATTTCAACGTTGGAGACAATAGTAGTCATTTAAATTACTTCTTAGTTTCTTAAACGTCAAAAAGAAACAACTTCTTTCATACCTTCTTGTCAAAAGAATATCATAGTTAATAATTAAAACACGACATGAGAAAGGTTTTTTAGTATAAATTTTGGGATGTAACTTTTGTAGGTATGAAGAAAAAGATTTAAAGGTAGGAAGAAAGAAGATGAATTTAATGTTCATAGGAGATGGTAAGGGTAAAACGGTAATTACAGGAGGCACAAGCGTTGCTGACCATGTGACCACATTCCACACCGCTTCTTTTGGTAAAATACTCCACTCTTAACAAAAATGTCATTTCACATTGCCTACATTCCATGTGCTTTTTGCACCATTTCACAATCATTTATACATCATGAAATATTAGTTATATGTTATTTTATGAAAATGCAGCTGCCACCGGGGCCAGATTTATGGCACGTGACATGACTTTTGAGAATTATGCTGGACCGGAAAAACACCAAGCGGTTGCACTTAGAGTGGGCGCAGACAAGTCAGTGGTTTACCGGTGCAGCATAATTGGATATCAAGATACATTATATGTACATTCTCAACGTCAGTTTTACCGCGATTGTGACATTTATGGGACAGTTGATTTTATTTTTGGAAATGCCGCGGTCGTTATTCAAAATTGTAACATTTACGCTAGAAAGCCAATGGCCCAACAAAAGATAACCATTACCGCGCAAAATAGAAAAGACCCTAATCAAAATACCGGGATATCAATTCACTCATGCAAACTCCTAGCTCAACCGGATCTTTTGGCATCAAATGGTAGTTTTCAAACGTTTCTAGGCCGACCGTGGAAACTGTACTCAAGAACCGTGTATTTGTTATCGTTCATGGGCGGCCACATTGACCCAAAGGGTTGGCTAGAATGGAATGGAGCATTTGCACTCGACACATTATATTATGGTGAGTATATGAATTATGGGCCAGGTGGAGCTATTGGACGACGTGTTAAATGGCCCGGTTATCGAGTGATCACATCTTCTATAGAGGCAAGCCGGTTCACGGTGGCTAAGTTTATATATGGATCGTCATGGTTGCCATCAACAGGAGTTGCTTTTCTGGCAGGTTTATCGGAGTAAGGTGTATATTTGTACATGCATTATTGGTACAATACACGTTATAGTCATTGCTAATTGTTTGTATGAAAATTAGAATAATCAAAGAAAGGTCGCACATGATAATTGGAAATTAAAATTAATAGCCAGCGTGTGGGACTGTGGGGATGTCAATTATGAAAGTTGTATGTACGTACCATTTATGAATTATAATAGTGTCGGTGGTGCCATTTATTTCATTTTTGTTTCCTTAATTAAGGGAGTATCTTGTTTACATTTGGATTCAATAGGATAATTCGGGTAATTTCAAGAGTACTCAATGTAATCATTTTTATAAAACATGCTTATCAATTCATGTACAACTTAATCAATGATTGTGTTACATTAATGGAAATCTAGAGGAATAATTTTAAAAGTTTGGGAGAATGCATGGTATGATTCCTTTTTATAGTTAAATAACCAATAGTTGATGGAATTCTAAAATGTTATTGAAATCATAAAGTTGGATTATATTGTTCTTTACTTTTACAACACCAATGAATTTGTTACAATAGTGTCTCATATTACAATATATCTTTGTACATGTCATGTGTTCTAACCAGGGCCCTTTTCAAGATGCCTTCGGCGAAAATAAAAATTGTGGTCCGATCCTAATGTAGAGCTAAATGAAAGTTGTATATTTATAACTTTTTTTCAACACATACAGTGAAAACTATTTACGTAAAGTTTCACTTATAAAACATTTTTATAAAGTGGTTAGTTCGATTAACTATTTATTATGTAACTTCACTACAATCTTTATAGTGAACTTTGGGGGCTTTGAGCGGTCATCCACCTCACCCACTTTTATGGACGGCCTGATCCGATCATAAGATATTATGTTTTTGCCTACGATAAATGCATTTGAATCCGAACCAAATACTTATTCTTATACAACGACCAAAGACTCAAAGTTAATAACTTAATATCATCAATAAAAGCCGTAAAAATACAACATAAAGTTTAATGTCACAAAGTAGTGCTTAAGTCGTTGGGGACACCCTTTACTAAGTCATATCGACCATGAGTAGGATAAAGTACCTTCAATATGAAGGTAAAGAGGACCTGAAATTTTGGGCAATTAAGATTGCACACACTAGTGTTTGGTATGGCGTCAATTATTGGTGACTGAAAAAGACATGTACCCAACTACTAAACTTAGTAGTGGTAAAAGTGGAAAAGGTTTTTTCATATGTTCCACTTCTCTTGTTTGCCAAGACAAATAAAGTGCACATAAATAAACAAGGCTAAGTAACAACGTGTATTGAACCATGATAAAGGTCGAACTAAAGCATTAGAGTGTGACTACGTTTTTCCGTTTGTTTTGCGTATTGCACATTTGTTATTGTTATATATTTGTTTCCATAATGTTAGTAATATAACAGGCTTATTTCAAGAGTGTATGACTGGGTTGGTGTTCAGAAAAATACCGTTGCTTTTGTTTAGTCCTGGTATTTTTTTCATAATCGTCTTTGTGGCTCGTGTTGTTGTGGAGCCTTGGCATATGCGGTTTGAGATGTTTCCTAATCAAGTGGTTATAAGTTAAGTCCTAGGGAGACAAAGCGTACTGTGATATATTTGTACAAGATAGCATAAGTTTGTAGTTTGCATTTCTAGATGAAAAGACTAATAAAGTAACTAAGAAAGCATTAAGGGCCGGTACATACTGAAACACTAGAGATGGATCAAATGAGAAACGAGTTAATTTGTGTTTTAGATGAATTGAAGTTGTACATGAATTGATAAGCATGTTTTATAAAAGACATGATCACATTGCAAAGCGTCAAATCTCCAACACATGCACACCATATCTTCGGTATGTTTCATACCATGTGTTTTAGATGTTTGTCGAATCTTGTACATTTATCATCAGATCATTATAAACATGAGCATTTAATGAGGTTTGGTTAGTTACGAGGAACTTGAATACATTTTATCTTTAACTTTGCTCTCAAAATATTAGTTTCTTAACGTTAATTTTGCATGAGTTCTTCGTTATATCAGAACTGAAACTTTTTTTTTCTTTTTCGTATACCTGGGTTTTCAACTCGACATTGCGAGCCGACTAATCCCAGGGCGACTACCCTTTTAGGATAGAAAGAACTGAAACTTAGGTACACTAGTAGTTGATGATTAAGTATTGCAATTTTAACGTGTTAAGTTGAATCTTAATTTTAACTTAGTGTTAGTAAAAACATGGGCTCGATGTAAGACCTAATTTAGACTAGCTCTTAAGGGGGCAAATTTCGGACTTATTATCTGTACAAGCTGCTAAGAAAAGACAACATCGTCAGTCTCACCGCGGAAGAGGGTTTCCGCGGTCGGCCTCCAGTGTGAGAGTAAGTATATTGTTTAGAGAGAGAAAGTGTATGTGCGGATTGTGAGAGTAAGGAGGTGAGACAGAGTTTGTCTTTAGATATTTTCTTTAATTTCATAACGTAAACGTTATTCTTCAAAACACCTTTTCCTACGGTTATGCCATTTTTAAGTATCTTACTTCCGTTTTCACTGAAAAGGACGTCATACTTTTTACGGCATAATTGACTAATACTAAGCAAGTTAAAACCTAAGTTATCTACATGAGCAACATCATCAATAGTGAGATAGTCATGAGAGATCTTACCTTTTCCGATGATTTTACTTTTAAGCTTGCTACCAAACGTAACATTACCTCCGTCGTACACTTGGTAGGTTGAGAAAAGGCTTTTGTTTTCCGTCATGTGTCTTGAACACCCACTATCTTTAATCCACTCATCCGGTTCTAACCCGACTTTCAAGCACACCTAAGTTAAAGAAAAACTCAAGCGTTTGGTCCCCAATATCTCATGGGTCCATTTGGGTTAAACATAGCATTATCTTGATTCATGTATGGAAACGGTGGATATGGGTTCCATGGCATGTAGTTGGGACCTTGATAACTTCTAGGTAAGTTTGGGTTCCAACTATTTTTATAATGATGTTGAGAGTTGTAGTTACTCTTTGGAAATGGGCGTTTGGGAATAGAAGTTCTAGGTCTCTGTTGAACCGTTTTAGTCCTAAACTCATTTTTAACTTTTCCTAATCTTACAACAACTGCTGGTTTCTGTTTGTTAACAGTTGCACAAGTGCTAGGTTTTCTCGTGACTTTAACAAATTCAGTACGGTCCGAAGTACAAGCCTTCTGTTCATCAACAGTACCCGCGGAACCTTTGGCCAATACTGGCGGAACCAAATTTTTGGTTCCGTCAGATCCGTGGGTGTCTGAACTTGTTGGAACAGTTTCTTGTACTTTCACTGTTTGTTTCTTAAAGCTACTTAAGTCTCATAGTTTCATAAAACCTAATCCGGTTTTATCATGAGGTAACTTTTGAACTTTCATTAGATCATCTATGCAACTAATGTTTTTATCAAACCTTTTAAATTTAGAATTTTGTTTGATAAGTTCTTCCTGTGTGGACTTAAGTGTTTCTAGTTCAAGTTTAAGTTCCTGACAAGACACACATGTTTCTTTAACATCTTTACCTTTTTCTAGTCGTAAAGCTTTCTCTTTTAACCAATAAACTTCGTTTTCTAAAAATTCCTTTTTGGTTTTTAGAAACTTGTTTTTGTTTATGATTTTTAGAGTAATTTCACACAGTTTGTTATATTCTATTTCTAAGGTGTCATCATCAATAGAGGAGTAAGATGAGTCAGATTGTACCTCGTTAGAGTCATGAACCATAAGAGCAACTTCGTCATTCTTTGGCTCTTCGTCATCATCTTCACTGTCACTCCAAGCACCACTGACAAAGGCTCGTTGAGTCTTGTTCTTTGGTGGCTTCGGACAATCTCCTATTAGGTGACTAGTATCACCGCACCTAAAACACTTTCTATCTACTTTGCCTTTCTTGTCATCACGGTCTTTTCGGAGGGATTTCCTTTCTTCTCGAGGTTGTCTAACAAACTTTCCTCGTCTTCTGAAGAACTTCTTGAAATCTCTCACGGCCATGGCATACTCTTCGTCTTCGCTACCTGAGCTAGACTCTTCATCATCACTTGACTCTACTCTAGCTTTTAAGGCAATGGACTTGAACTTTTCCTTTTTGCCTTTGACTATTTCTGAATCTTTTTCCATGACCATCTCATGAACTTTGAGATTTCATATGAGCTCGTCAAGTGGCATGCTTGAAAGATCCTTTAATTCTTCAATGGCCGTCACCTTTGCTCTCCACTTCGGATGAAGTGCTCTAAGAAATTTCCTGACAAAGTTCTTACTAGAAAAAGAATCGTCAAGTGCTTTAAGAGAAGTAACAATAGTATTAAACCTAGCAAAAGCACTATCAATGGTCTCATCTTCAGGGATAACAAATTGTATATATTGTTGAACAAGAAGATCAATTTTGTTATCCTTTACTTGTGAGTTCCCTTGATGAGTGATGATTAAGGATTGCTAAATATCTTTAGCGGTTTTGCACATAAAAACTCTTTCCTAGGTAAAGCATTATAAAACATCATTTTAGCTTCATTATTTTTGGCAATTAGTGTTGGGAATTAAATGTTCTAAAAATTAGTATTGAGAATTAAACGTTCACAAGGTTAGTTCTGCTCAAAGAAATATACTAAGTATCATTCTACTGCTAGTGTATTTCATTCTACTGCTAGTGTTAGAGATTCTGCTGCCGCAAGCATTCTACTGCTAGTGCATCAGATACTGTTGTTAAAGAGATAAGTGTCGCGTATTCTACTGCTGTATGGATAAGTACACAAAGATATTTTGTGTATAAAAGTCAAAGATATACGGTAGATAATATCTTTGATAGATGTTCAGTCAACAAGTTGTGTACACAGATACAAGTTGTATCTTAAGGACTGACACACTCAAGCAAAGCAAGTAGTTCGACAAGACTTATCATTTATTGTAAAGATCTCCTTAGTTATATAAAAGGAAGATCTTATTTTAGTTACAAGTGTCTGAGTGTTGAATGTGTTGAAAATAGTTTTCTTTGTAATAGAGATTCAAGGTTTTGTAACCCTAGTGATAGTGAAGATCACTCGTATTATTCTCAATAATATTGAATCGTTTGGTGTTAACATTCATTGTTCATTATCAAATTCAACAACCACCACTGTTCCATTTCCAATAACAAATAACCTTCTAAGTGTGGTTAAGTAGATTCCGCATACTTAATCATATTCACTCAAAGTATCTCATACACTCGTTATAAAGGACTAACATCCTATTAAGTGTATCGAATCCCTCGCAATTGGTATCAGAGCAAGGCTGATAACTTTGATTTAGAAGAAGAAGAAGAAGAAATGGACGTTGAATCTATTCAGATAAATGTTGCTGCAAAATTACCCATGCTCAAACAAAATGAGTTTAAGATGTGGAGGCTGAGGATAGAGCAGTATTTCCAAGTGAAAGACTATGCACTTTGGGAAATTATTGAAGATGGAAACTCTTACCAGCCTACAACCACTACATCAACAGTTGAGGGCAAAGTGGTGACAACTCTGCAGATCCACCTAACATCTACAGAAGACAGAATAAAGAAGAAAAATGACCTCAAGGCCAGAAGTATGCTGATGATGACCATTCCTAATGATCAACTTTTAAACTTCAGCAAGTTCAAAGATGCCAAGTCATTATTTGAAGCCATTGTTGCCAGGTATGGTGGAAATGAAGCCACCAAGAAAACCCACAAGACTCTGCTCAAGCAGCAGTTTGAAAACTTCTCGTCTACCAGCAATGAATTTCTTGATCACATGTTTAATAGGCTTCAGAATATTGTGAGCCAACTTGCTATTCTTGGGGTTGAAATACCTCAAGAAGATTTAAACTCAAAATTTCTGAGAAGCTTACCAGAAGAGTGGGCTATACATGTTGTTGTCTGGAAGAACAAGCCAGACCTTGACACCATGGAACTAATAGACTTGTATAGCAACTTCAAAATTGTGGAACAAGATTTGAAGAAAACTAGAGGTACTAGTTCTAATAATGGGAACATGGCATTTATGTCATCCCCTAGTGCCTCAAATCCAAGTGAAGAGGTTAAGGTTGTTGATGGTGTTGGTACTGCTAGTTCATCAAGCAGTACCATGGGTATTTTGGATGAGAAGACTTGTTGTGCTTTCCTCACAAGTCGAAATGATGGGTCCATGCTCACTTATGAAGACCTCCAAGAGATCAATGAAGATGATCTGGAGGAAATGGACCTAAAATGGAAAATTTCTCTTCTTAGTATGAGGGCTAAGAATTTCTATCAAAGGACGGGGAAGAAGCTCAATATCAGCAACAATGATACTGCTGGTTTTGACAAGTCAAAGATAGAATGCTATAACTGCCACATGATGGGGCACTTCTCAAGAGAATGTAGAAGACCAAGGCAGCAAGATAGCAAGAATAGAGGTTTTGGAAGCAAATCCAAAATAGGGGAGGTTTCTGGGCCAAAATCAAAAGCTATGGTAGCTATTGATGGATTAGGTTTTGATTGGAGTTTCATGGCAGATGAAGAAGAAGCTTCTTCACATATGGCATTCATGGCTTTCTCTACGGAGGTACAAAATCTTAAAGTTTGTTCTAATACTTGCACAGCTCTTAAAGAACTACAAACTTTAATTAAACATTATGATGACCAAAAGAAAGAGCTAAGCAGAACTCAACAAAACTTAGTAGATTATAAGTGTGGTTTATAATCCCTAGAGAAGCAGATCATTCACTACAAGTAATCCGTGCTAAATAGATATATAAATATTATGCAATGACGGATACACGTGAATAAAGACAAATTAACCCTTTAGGAAAAAGGCTAATTTGTAAAAACTCACGTTTGTGATATGTGTGATACCAGGTAAGTGATTACCCGGGTCGTGTCCCAGCGAGGATGGAATGGACAATCGTTTAAGGTTTGGATTAGAGTGACTGATATTTGGGATATGGATTTTTTTTCTTTTTTAATTCTAATTAACAAATGACAAACAAATTCTCAAAATAAAATTAAGATTAACAAATTATAATTAAAACGCGAAACAGGAATTCTAAAAACGGGATTAAAAAGTGAAATCTATAAAATTAAAACCTACAAGTACTAAATTATTTTTTTTAAATCCTAAATAATAAAAGAAAATTTTAGAAAAAAGATTTATATTTTTCTGACTTTTATATTTTTTATTATGAATTAAAAACTGATTTAAAAAGAAAAATAGATTAAAAATACTAATTGAACTTGGAAAATTATGAAAAATTCCAGGAAATTACTTAATGCTAATTAGAATTTATGAAAATTAAAACCAAGTTAACTACTTATGTAAATAAGCAGTTATTAAGCAAACTGTGAAATAAGCTTTAAAAAGAAAAAGTGGTTAAATAAAAAGTGTTGCAAGGTTTAACCAGGAAAAGTCCCTAGGGCAGTTGGTGTTGGTGTTGCTTTGTGATGTGAATAACCAGGGTTCGAATCCCAGTTATGTCACTTTTCTTAATTATTTTATTTTTTTGATTTTTATTATAGAAACTTATTAAGCACAATGAGATAAGCAATTTTTACAACTACCACTTTTGATGAAACACTCAAATAAGCTCAGAAATCAGCTATGTTTGCTGATCAGTGGGTTTATAAAAGGAATAAGCCCAAGGCTTTTGATAAAAAGCTGATAAGCTTTCAAATAAGCTAAAAGCAAAGTGGAAATAAGCTAAGAGACTGACAATAAGCTAGAATGAACATGAAAAAGCCATGAGAACAGAAAATTAAGCACAGATTAATCACAAATAAGCCAAAAATTGAACTGATGCACAGGGCAACTATTTGATTTCTAAGCAATTTCAAGCTTAGATTTAAGCACTTATATGATTACTAATCTCCACAAAAGCTAATGATTCTTAAAATTCACCTACTGAAGATTACTTAAAACCAAAAATCAGATTATTTGAAACTTATTTATGGCTTAAAAATAAGCTGAGAAAATAGCCAATCAAGACAAGTATACACTGATAGATCAGTGTATGCTTGTCTGAGTAGGGTATGTTTGAGCTTAATTTAAAGCTTAAAGAAGCTTGAAGAAAGGGATGAATTTTGGTAATAAGCAAAGAGTACCTACCAAACTACTGAGAAAACAAGGAATTAAGCACTTGTAAACACAATTAAGCACCTAAATTGAGCCTAGAAAAATTGTGCAGACCTGCATATGTGGATTCCTATTGTGCAGAGTTGTGCAGATGTGTGCAGATGTGCACAACACAACTGAGATTAAACCAACTCTTGAGTATTGACTACTTGGACTAAAAAGACCTCAGAGAAGCCAAGGTTAAGGGCCAAAAGTGCTTATGGCTTAATATGGCTTATTTGATCCTTTAAAGGTCTGATATTACCACAGCCCACTCAAATCTGTATTTTCTATCTAAATGGCTAAATAGAACTTAGAAACAGCTAATTATAACTAAGATAAGCTAGATTTAAGTTGATGAAATGGTCAATGTACAGTGACAAACTAGAATTACCCATATTGACCCATAAGGCCAAACACCCCTTTATTAGGGTCTGTCTTGGTTTTGAATTAGCACAGACAACTTTAGACTATAATTTCTGATTTTTACTGATTAACTAACTTAATTTAACTATAATTAACAACTTTTAAAACAGAAATAAGCAATACAATAAGCTATACTCTATTTGGCTATTTTTGGCTTTTTATAAGTTTTTTAAGCAAAATAAAGAAATGACTATTTAATATTTATGAAACTGATGAAATATAGTTAAAAACTAATAATAAGCAGTAAATTATGAAAATAAGCTATTAATAAGCTATTGTACAGTAATATGGAAAAATAATGAAAAACATGAAAAAGCTTACAACTGAAATGGCCTATAGAACATGGAACTAAATGATCAGAACATAACTAGCTTGTCAATGACAAGCTAGAAAACACAATTCAGCTTTTCTTGATGGCTTATCTCACCAGAACTGCTTATTTGGTCCTTTAGTTGACTTTCTTTGACTTCTCTTGAATTTCTTGAATGAGACTGAGCTAAACTAGAATAAGCTTATCAAAAGCTATAGTAAGCTTATGTAAGCTTATAGAAACAGCTAAGAAGCTTATTTCAATAAGTACTTAACTTAATTCGATTAACAGTACATCATGAAATTTGAGAATATGAAACTTTCATTAACTAATGGAATTAATGCAAGGATTTATGATAAATAGACTTAAAATAACTTGTAAAGATAACTGGAATTTAAAATTGATAAGCTTAATTAATTAAAATTACAATACGATTAAAAATTAAAAACTACTTGCCAATTAAGGCTACATCATGGTTCTATTTATACTACAATATTAGGGTTTCCTTTGTCTTCAATCTCTGAGCAAATCCCAACCTTCCATTAGTCTTTTTATGATCTCAGCCGTCCAAACGAATTTTGGCGCCAAAAATGAGATAGTGGAAAAATCCACTATCTCTGATAACTTGAAATGAGGAAGAAGTAAAAAATGCCTCTTGGATTGTTAGGTGAAGTGGGATAGGAGGAGGGGGTGGATGTGTCAGGATAAGGCGGTGGAGAAGGGTGGTTTTTGGTATGGTTTTGGCGGGTTTGATGGTATAGAAGAAAGGTTTGACCAAGGGTCAAACATGGTATTAGCTAAGGGTGGGTTGGGTTTATTTATTTAAGGATTGGGATTTGGTTTATTTGTTGGGCTGGGTTTAGTGATGGATTGGGTTTATTTTTAGGGTTGGGTTAGATTTATTTTTAGCAGCTGGGTGGGTTAGTTTTAGGATTAGATTTGGATTTTAGGTTTAATCTTAGGGACCAATGTAGTAAAATCCTAAAAATCCAAGGACTATTTCTGCCAAAAATAGAAATTATTCCCAGGGACCATTTGTGTCATTTTGGGATTTTGGGGGTTGACTTTGACTCTGTCTTTGACTTTCCTCTTTACTTGATCAAATGCAAAATTATTGTCGAGTCGATCCAAAAATGCTCGTTTTCATTCTGTTTTCAATCCTTCTGTACCTGAGACACATAAAACACAAACCAAGGATATCTGCAGTATAATTCAGTGTTTTAGGTCATTTTTGTGTCTATTATGGGTATAAAATGATGAGTATTTACACACTCATCAACAAGCAAAATGAATTTGCTTTTTCTGATGACAAAGCTCTTCTTAGACAGGACATATTCTTTAGAGATGCTGAAATTAAGCTTTTGAGAGATGCTTATGATAAGATCAAAAAGGAAAATGGAAACATTCACTTGACTGTAGAAACACTAGAACATGCTTCTAGAGGTGTAACCAACATGATTGAATGTCAAGTGATTAATAGAGCCAAGTCAGGGTTAGGATATAATGTTGTCCCCCCCCCCCTTACAGAGGAATTCATGTTCCCCCAGGGATAAACATAGAGAATTCAGGAGTAGCTGAATTTCAAAAACCTGAGCTACAATATGGTGTAAAGCCAAAAGCAAATTTAGTTGTTGATGAACCTAAGAAAGTAAGTGAGAGTTTAAGTAAAACTTCACTTCATGAGGACAAGGTGTCCTCTGATAGAAGATCAGATGGTCCAATCATTGAGGACTGGATATCTGATGATGATGAAGATGAACAGGTTATGTCTAAACCTGAAGTGGTTAAGAAAGCAGGAACAAGTGTTCCTAAGATATTCAAACATGATACTGATAGGCCTAAAATCAACATTAAACATGTTAGGCAACCAGTTAGATATTGTGAACAATATAGAACCACAAACAAGCCTAAAGGCAACCAAAGGAATTGGAATGGCCTTAAGTCTCACCAACTAGGTGATGACTTTGACTTCTATAACAAAGCTTGTTTCATATGTGGAGAATTTGACCATCTTGCAGCTTTCTGCAACCAAAGGGTATTTGGGAATACACACAATAGGGTGAATTTAAAAAGGAAAACACCTAAAAGTCACTCTAATTATATTAGAACAACACCCAGAGCAGTTTCATCAAAGTATGGACCAAAAGCAGTTCCTACTGCTAGACTAAAAGATTCTACTTCTAGATAAGCAGTTTCTACTGCCAGACCTTTTTACTCTGTTTACCCTAAATCAGCAGTACAAAGTGCAAAAACAACTTACAAACATGCACAAACAACTGCTAAGAGACCTTTTCCAACAAGAGCAGTTTCACTAAAACAAATTTGGAAACCTAAGGGTTCTACTGCTAGGGAAAAGAGGGCCAATGCTGTTAAGGCCTCAGCATGTTGGATTTGGAAACCTCTTAAATCCAATGGTGCATCAACTGTTCTCAAGAGATTTAATTACATTGATACACATGGCAAATCCAAGTCAGTAATGGCTTGGGTTCCCCAAGGAAACTAATTTCCTTATTTGTATGCAGGAACATTAACCAACAGATCATGAAGATCAAGGCTATTCAGATAGTGGGTGTTCAAGGCACATGACAGGCAACATGTCTTATCTTTCCAACTTTCAATCATTAGATGGTGGATATGTTACCTTTGGAGGAGGTATCGGTGGCAAGATTACTGGTAAAGGTACTCTTAAAACTGGTAAATTAGATTTTGAAGATGTGTACTATGTGCAAGAGCTTAAGTATAATCTTTTTAGTGTCTCACAAATGTGTGACAAAAAGAACAAAGTTCTTTTTACTGACACTGAATGTCTTGTACTTTCTTCTGATTTTAAGATGCCTGATGAAAGTCAAGTACTTCTTAAAATTCCAAGAAAGGGCAACATGTACAGTGTTGATATGAAGAAGATTGTTCCTAAAGAGGCACTTACTTGTCTTGTTGCAAATGCCACATTGGATGAATCAATGAAATGACATAGGAGGCTTGGTCACATTAACTTCAAAACCATAAATAAAATTGTTAAGAATGGTTTGGTAAGAGGTTTACCTCAAAAACGATTTGAAAATGACCAAACATGCATTGCTTGTCATAAAGGCAAACAACACAAAGCCACTTGTAAGCCCAAAATTTTTAACTCTATTGATCAATCATTGTTTATGCTTTATATGGACTTATTTGGAACTACTTCTGTTAGTAGTATGATGCATAAAAGATATTGTCTAGTTGTTACTGATGACTATAGTAGATTTACATGGGTTTTCTTTTTAAGTTCTAAGGATGAGACTTCTAGCATTCTTAAAACATTTATAACAGAGATAGAAAACCTAGTAAGTAAGAAAGTAAAAGTCATTAGATGTGATAATGGGACAGAGTTTAAGAATAGAGTTATGGATGACTTCTGCAAGGAAAAAGGTATTAGGAAAGAATTTAGTGTAGCTAGAACTCCTCAGCAAAATGAAGTAGCTGAGAGGAGAAATAGAACACTCATAGAAGCTGCTAGAACCATGTTAGCCGACTCTAAGTTGCCTATCACTTTTTGGGCTGAAGCAGTTAATACTGCTTGCTATGTCCAGAATAGGGTTTTGGTTGTCAAATCTCACAATAAGACATCATATGAACTTTTTAGAGGTAGAACTCCTGCAATAGGATTTCTTAGACCTTTTGGATGTCATGTGACAATTCTGAATACCTTAGACCATCTAGGAAAGTTTGATGGTAAAGCAGATGAATGATTCTTAGTTGGATATTCTCTTAATAGCAAAGCTTTTAGAGTATACAACTCAAGAACTAGAAGAGTAGAGGAAAACCTGCATGTGGAATTTTTAGAGAATAAATCCAATGTAGCAGGTCAAGGTCCTAATTGGCTATTTGATCTTGAGACACTAACCCATTCTATGAATTATGTGCCTGTTGTTGTTGAAACTAATGAATTTTCAGGTTCAAAAGGAGATGAAACAACAAATGAGGCAGGGTTAGACAAAAAGAAAGATCAAGATTCTGTATGGATGCCAATAAGTACCAATGTGGCTTCAACTTCAATAAATGATGAACCTTCTTCTGATGAAGCTAAAGAAGGGATTGAAGATGAAAACAAGGAAGATGGAACAAAGGAACAAGAGAATGTTTCTACTCATGATAGTACTGCTGAGACAGAGCATTCTACTGCTAGGCTTAATTTTTCTACTGCTGATCCAAATGTTTCTATTGCTGGCCCATCAGAACCAAATGAAGAAGAATTCTCAGAAGAAGAGGTGGATTTCAACAATCTCCCACCTAACTATCAAGTTCCTTCTACTCCACACACATGAATTCACAAAGTCCACTCCCTGGACAATGTGATTGGAGATGTACAATCAGGGGTGAAGACAAGGCAACAACTGATGTCTTCAGACCAACAAGGGATTCTTGATGCCCTTTATGCTTCAAAGCAGCATGAGTTTTCAAACTCTTGCTTGTTTATATGTTTTCTATCACAAGCAGAACCAAAAAATGTGTTAGTGCAAACAGTCTCGTTGGGGAGATTGTTAGTGCAAGCAGTCTCGTTTGTTTTGATTGATGACAAACATGTAACTTGATACATAACGTAAAATGTACAAGTTACTTGTAATCATATCTTGTATCAACATACATTTAACACCTCTCGAGTCCTCGTATGATACAACACAGGTTCGTACATGTTTGTTATGTGGCATTATGATCAAACCCTTAACAAACCATTTAGAATGTTTAAAATACGACTAGGTCATTAAGTATTTTAAAAAAGGCTAACTATTCTACTTTGAACCTCATTTGTCATGTTTTCTAAATAGGATAATACACTTTAAGTGTCAAACTAACATGATACATATTGGCAAACATATATTAGTTAAGGTAGTATATACATAGGACATACATATATACATTTACATTATTTACATTTTAAGAATTAAAATGGAAATATGTTCATGAAATCATTGCATACATCATTAGAAAATCTTAGGAATATATGAAAAGATATATTTTGGAAAGATTCTTAAGTAACAAAGTTGACTTTGGTAGATATGGTTAGATATGAAAAGATCTTGGAAAGATCTTGGATAGATTTCATGAAGATTTGATTTAGGTGATATTTTGGAAAGATCTTTAAGTTACATAGTTGACTTTGCAAGATCTTGACATGACTTAACATGATATGGAATGATATGGAAAGATTTGTTGAAATCTTAGCTGTCATGTACCTACGGATCCAAACCAATACAAAGACGGATCCAATTTTTGGGATCCGCCAAATCCGTGGCATGTACAAATTGTTTTCCTATAAATAGTAGCCCATTGTTTACCCATAGTTTCATCCAACTAGAACACACATTCCCTTCATCATTTCACACACTTAGATCAGTAGCAAACCTTGTAGATTCATAAATTAATCACCCTTTACATAATGATCATAATGTTACTAACTTTCATTATGTTGTAAGCATACACTGTTAATGATCCTGTGAAGCAAACTCAAGATCATGAGTCATTATCCATAGCATACTTCCTGATCCACCATGAAGGTTAGAAGATCTTGAAGTCATTATCCATCATAGCATTCCAACATATAAAGATTCAAGAGCACTTGACATCCTCAATGATTAAAGGCATCTTATTCAAGAAGTTCATGTAGATTCCATATGCATATATGAAGATCCATCATAACAAGTTTAGGGAGCTTGTGATCTTCATCCATTGAAGGCTTCCTATCAACGAAAGTTTATTTAGATTAGGCATTCATATCCATGACCTATTTATGTCATGGATCATCATTGTAATCTATTCTTATTAGATTATATGGTTTATGTGTTTGTGCCATAAAACACAAGGTTTCTATGTTGGGCCATAAAACATAGTGGGAGTGGTTGTACCCTTGTAAAAAACTCGGTATCTAGCTTAGTACCGGAAAAAGGTTAAGCGACGAGGGGAGTGGTTGTACCCATGTAAAAGAACTTGACATCTTGCTTAGTGTCGGAAATTGCATAGGCGACGTTAGGTTGGTTCTACCTCGAACTAGAACCCGGTATTTTGCTTTGTACCGGAAAAAGTGTAAGCGACGTGTGTAAGGTTTTCTCCGCCAAGAAGGGAGCTTGTTGATCTAGTGAAGTAACTCTCGAGTTGGGTACTCGGGGAGTGGAGTAGGGCAGAGAGGAGCTCCGTGACCGAACCACTATAAATCATCGTGTTCGGTTTGCGCTTTCTTTTACTTATCTCTTTACTTTTATGTTTGCATTATGTGATTGCTAGTGTTGTGATTAGTTGATAATACTTATGTGACAACTTGGTAGACATAAACTACAACAGACAGCTTTCATATTAGAACAAGCCAAATTGGAAATTTGATACAACAAGTTTTAAGTTTTTAAAACGGGAACGTATTCACCCCCTCTACGTTTTCACAATTGGTATCAAAGCCTCGTGGCTCTTATTTTCAAAACAAATGGTTTTTAAAATAGAGTACGATCCATGTATCAAATTACCTTTGAAGCAGAATGTAATATGAAAAATGTTTCGCTAAGTATACTTAGAAATTTTGTTGTTAAATATTACTTTGTATACAAGCTTGAAGATATCTTTGGAAAATCAAAAGAAAAGATTTCTTAAAATGATTAAGTGTCAAATTGTGTGCGTAAAGCTAATTTACGAAAAACACGGGTTTTAAAGGAGCGTTTGGAATAACTATTAAGTTAGTTGAAAAATCACCTCCGAAATGTTTAGATAAGTCACATAAGTAGAAATGTTGTTAAATATGTGTAATATATGTTTAATATTAAGTCTAGCAAGTCCTACACGTTTTCTCTATGTCAAAATACGAGTTTAGGAGAATCTGTCACAGACACCCACGGATCCCTTTGTTACAAAGGGCGGATCCCTCAAAAAGGATCCGCCAAATCCGTTGGTATTATATGCAGTTTTTGTTCAACTTAAAAAATTCATAACTAATTAACCGTAAGTCCGTAGGAGTCGTGCCACCTATCATTTTAAAGGTAATTAAGTCTACTTTCATTTAAAAATAATCTCATATCCTAAATCTAAATTGAAGTAGGTAAAACAAATCAAATACTACAACCTGTTCAAAATATTAAGTTTCATTTTGACACAGTAACTTAAACTTTTACGTCGGGCAATGTAAGTTGGTATTCTTTGAACATTGATATGATTTCTTTTGAAACTAAAGAATTTGGTAATATAAAGGAAACAAATCAAGCTTGGCATACATCATCATATTTAAACGCAAAGTGACGAAAAGTGTCTTTTCATTCATACTATGCTATGTGACTATCTGTTCTAAGTTATTTGCATACATGTGATTTGCCTGTTGGTAATTGTGATTGAATTTATTGATAGGAAATTCATAAGTGTTTTGCCATGACAATTATTTGCTTGTTTGATGCACAATAGGACTTTTGCTAGATCTTGTGCACTAAGTTGATTAACTGTGTTTGTTTCACTTATAGACTTAGATATTTTTGTTTGCATATGTTATGTGAAAACTTTGCATAACTTACTTAGAAATGTGAACTGATTGAACTAGTTTATTATCTTAAAATGTATTGTCTTGCACAAACCTTCACTTAATTTCAAGTGTTAAAATGTGTAAACATGTTGTATCTGTGTAAGTGTGTTTGGTATAAGAAAATTTCAAACAATGACGTGATGACTTGTTGTTTATTAGGATATTGTGTTGGTATTATATTTTTATGTGAACTAACAAAACAATGCAGGATGATAACTGATGCGTGGTTTTGCGACCTTACAACAGGTTTTACCTCTCGAGGGATCTCAAGAGGCTTGCAATCCCCACCAGGCAGTGTATCTGACCGATGTAGTATAGTGAAGTGGCAAGTACCGGGGGATTGATCGTTCTCTAGGGGAATAGTGTCGTTAGGATTGAAAAACTACTCTAATAGGTCTAAGGGTGAGGGAAGATTCTTTTTGTATTTTTTATAATTTTATGAAAGCAAGTAAAATCTCGGGTTTGAAGGAGTGGGCGGAATTAGTTGCTAGTCAACTAACCCAAATAACTACAAATGCAAATAAAATAAATAACTGAAAATGAAAAGGTCGTGAAACTTATATGGAGAGAAATGTGTTTACTTAGATTTCCTTACTCCCTAACTATCTTTTACCGGTTGATTAGTGTGTATTAATTGCGTGGATGACGGGTGTATTCCTTAATACCAATCGTGGGGTGGCGTACGTACTTCCCCAACTCTACAAGCTCCTACTTCACTCCTATGTCGAGCCGGCTAAGAAGCTCCTAACATGGGATCACTAGAATTAGCTCATGCATTAAATACAACCATAATAACCTTAGTACGCATTGGTTCATGTTTCTTAAGACGTTAAAGCAAATTACCGTATAGGAGGTTAGCCAGTTTTCTTAAGCCTAACATCGATAAACAATCATCCAATACAATTGATAACACACTAATAACCAATAATCAATAGTTAGGCTTCATTAGATCTAAGCAAACACAAGATAAATCTAGCCTAGCATGTTAATCAAAAGACAAGAACAAGATATAATCAAACAACACATAGACATATTGATTGATTAAATGATTACTTATCTTCAATTAAACATGGGAGATCCAAGGGTATAAAAACCCTTAAAAATGGCAGAAATTCGTCTTAGGGTTTCTCCTCACAAAGTTGCACACTATGAATAAAAATTGCAAAACTATATATAGAGTTTAGTGGCTGACGGCGTCACGTTGTAGGAGGTGACGCCGTCACCTCGCCGTGGCTAGGGTTCCCGGATGGTCTTCCTGACGCCGTCCCTTTTTAATCCTCCAAAATCCGCTCTGGCCTATCAAGGGTTGACGCCGTCAGATATGTGCTTGACGCCGTCTCTCTTTAACTTAAACCGTGATGGCCTTGATCATCTTAAAGGGTGACGCCGTCAGACTTTCCATTGTAAAACTCTCTGGCGCGTCACGTGTATTTTGTCATATCCACCTCTTTTGCCAAGCCATGACGCCGTCAAGAGCAATACTTGACGCCGTCAAGTGTACTTTTCCAGCAGCTTTGGAGACTTTGTCATTTTCTTCACTTTTATGCTCCAAAAACGTTCAAAATGCTTACTTTTCCAGATTTCTTCTCCAAAGTACCTAAAATGACAAAAGGAACGATTTAGGGCAATATTTGATCAAATAAATACGATTTAGGGCTTAAATGACCCCCTAAAAGCGGTACACTTTTCGCTTCATCAAATACCCTTACACTTGAGATTTGCTTGTCCTCAAGCAAATGCGCTTTTATTCTAATCAAAATACAAGTTAGGGGTCATTTAATGCTAATTTAAAAGTAATTACAACAAATAGTCGTTCCACTTTAATCATAATAAGCACGGAGATTACAAACTAGCACCTCACAAGTAGTGTTTAGATACTCAAATCTCTCAGGTGTCATAAAAGTATATCTCATAAATGAAAACGGATAATATCTCTCACCACCTGTCATAGCAAATAGATTACCATAGGCTTGGGAAAGGATCAAAAACCTTCTCCACTAGGCGTAAGCACCTAAGATAAACTATCAAAGAGGGCTTTTAAACGGGTTATAACGTTAGGTGTAGGGATATGATAAACACGGATTTGTTGGATAAGGGATATTTTACTGGTGGCGAGTTAAAGATCTTGATTAATTACATGTACAATATGGCGCTGCTAAGCCAAGACTAGACTCGACTTAAGCTAAAAACAAAATAACAAAAACATAAAATAAACATAAAATGAAACGGGATGGTAGTCCGTATGTTTTTTTCTACTTTTTTTTTTTTTTTTTTTTTTTTTTTTTCATACACTCTTGCCCTACCATCCAAAATAATACATCATAGGGGCGTTGCATTCCCCTTACACTTGAACTTTTACATAACTTTACAAATAACTATTCTAATGACTCGAATTAAGATAATCGAAACACTTGGAGTACTTTTAAAATATTTAGCACATATGGGGGTAATAATGTTGTTCTTCCCCATTACTCCATTACACTAGTACTTTACCCATGAGTCCCAATCGTCCCAAAACAATATGTACAAGGATATGACTCGACTTAGCAACCATGTAATCAATTAGATAATTAACTAAGGGTTTAAACAAATGTTGTCACAATAATGCACTAAAAATGAGTGCATACAAGGTAGGCTAAGGCGATTTGGGTGTACATTTAAGTGGGGTGTAACAAATTCTTCCTTTAAGTAAAATGCTTAAAGTTAGAAATGAAAAGATAGGCTCTGAGGGGTGTACTAGGGGTATCGTGTACTAAAAATGAGTACAACGCAAAGGGTGTGGGAGAATTACTTGACCAATGTAGCCAATGTAATTATAACAAAACACACAGGTGTAAAACAATAGGTTAATCCTAATGCCTCTTATCATGTAGTAAATCTAACTACACGAATGTAGTCTCACTTGTGGCCTCGGAATGGTCCTAACGCAAGTTCTAGAATCTAAGTGCTACCGGTACACACATCATAGCATAAATGCTTTTCCTACCAATTCTAGGAGCGAACCTCACATATTTGGGGGTGGAAAAAAATTTTAGTGGTACGGTTTTGTGCTAGTCATATAACTCCTATCCGTGAGACGCTCATTAAGATCAAAGTTTCACTCCTATATGTTGTAAAAAATTTTAAATTTGGCACTAAAATTGCCCTAACAGGTATTTATCTCAGTTTTATTACACATCTACCATTAAACAAACAAAAATCAAGCGCAATTGTATTCTCTAAAGTATCGTACTTTTACCCCCCTTACACTTAAGATGAACATTGTCCCCAATGTTCAAATAACAAGATGTAAAAGTAAATAAGGTAAAAGAATGAAATCAAATACTCCCCTGATTCGCTCGGTGGATAAAGGGGTAACATGGTTAGATCTTCTTCCAAGGGAATGTAGAAACTTCAAGACTAAAGCATCGCCAAAAGCTTGATTCCACAAACATCTCCTTGTCCAAAATAACCTGTTAAACCTAAGAAAACAAACACGAAAACATGCATAACATCGGCGGGATAAATCTATATAAGGATATAATGCTTGTGGAATGATTATTTTGCAGATTCCTGGAGTTTATAAGTTAGAGATTTAATAAAAACTTTTTATGAAAACAAAACTTAAAAAAATATCAGAAAATTAAAACCAGACGCCGTCAGGTTGTAATGCTTGACGCCGTCAGAAATGATTTGACAGAATTCTCATGTTAAGTTTCCGGAAAATTTCTGGAAAAACCTATACCTTACTTCCTGGAATTCCTGCGAAATATCATTATGACTCGATACAAGCATTTGACTCAAACAAATACTAATATGTATGTTAATTTATTATTGTTATGATTCATGTTCATTTGTTCTAGTAAACCGATTTGGATTTCCCTTACACTTAACTTTTGCAAAATACCTTTATAAGTAGTTAAGACGAAGTTAAAAACAAGATAAAGCATTTTCACAATTTAGTTTTTGAACATGAATCAATAATAATAAAAATTAAACATACATACGGAAGCAAATAAAATCAAACAAACAAATAAATAAACACACAAAGCAAATAAAGCTTGGGTTGCCTCCCAGGAAGCGCTTTTCTTTATTAACGAGTCTTGTAGCTAGACTCAAAGTCACGTACATTACGTGATTCCATCATTGGTCACGGTTTCAAGGCCATTCTCCTTTGATTCTCTATCAGAATCACTTTCATAGTAAAGGTATTTCGGGTCCTCGAGATCAAAAGGATTGTTTTGGTATTTAGAACTAAGCTCCTTAACCTGCTTAAAGAATCCACTCGACAGGTCAAAAGTGTCCTTACATCATCTTCTCACATCATCATCACATAACACGAGTTGGGAACTTAACCCATCGAGCCCTCCATAATCAATCTCCTTGAATTCTCTCATCTTGTAAGGCGTTTGGTATGAGATTTCCCTAATCCCATCGGTGAAATTCATGATCCCATTGAGCTCGTCCACAACCAAGCTTGTGGCCTTGCAAAAAGGTGCCCCAAAAACAACTTGTGATAACCTGGGATCGATGTACTTTTCGATATTATCGACGATTACGAAGCTCATAGTGAATGTCATATTTCCTACAAACACCCGTACATCATCATCTATGCCGATGTCATCCTTCCCTTTATGAATCATCCCCCATCTGCAAATGTTGTTATAATGAAACAAGGACATCACATTTTTGGGTAAACATGTGTCAATGTAAACATTATAAAAATGCTTGTGACCAATCATGCAAGGTATTTTGAGATTATTCGGATCACGTCGCTTAATTCGGCCAGGCCTTCTACCGTGTAGCCCCCATGTGTTGCAAATTGCTGATGGTTGATACTCATACACTTCTTTACTGCCATCCCGAAAAATCACTTTTCTGACACCATCGGTAAATAATGCACTACTATCATCCTCATCGAGTATCACTCCCGTTGCTTTTATGAATGGTTTGCCTAGAACAAGGCTAGTTAAGGATGGGCTGATGATCGAGTTCATGTTATTAAATACAGTTAGCTCGATATGAAAGAGGAACTTTTCTATCACAATTGGTACCCTTTCTATTACCCCGATGATATTAAACCCTTCATATTTGACCTGTTTGGTGAAGGCTTCGTTATATAGAGAAAGGGATATTGCATTCATAGAAGAGTTGGGGTTTATGTAGGCATCTTTTATAAACTTTTTCCTAGTGGTGCAAGATATCTTAAAGACCCTGGGAGCGCCATCCTCTATTCTCCCTCCAAATCCCATAGGCAACTTTGTTGTGCCCCTCTTAAGTTCCTCCACCAGGGGGTGGTCTAGCAGTCCTGGGAGCCCATGAGGCATTTCGGATTTCTCTTCCGAGCCCTTCTCATCGCTCACCTCTCTTGTACTAGAGTTCATTGGTGAGTCTAGATAGTCTTCGGGCGCCTCGGGGTTCTTTTCGGGAACATCACCCTCCATTTCATTGTCCACATTCTTGGTTGATTTTTGGTCCAGGTTGGGTTTAGGAATAGCTATTGTTGTAATGGTGTTCACGATGTGAAGTGGTTTTGAAGGGGTATGAGTATCTCTAGTTTCTTTTCCGTTTTGTGATATGTGTTTGAAGAGTTTACTAGGGTGCTTGATTTTTACAGGAGGGGGTGTTTGGTGAGTCACCGTGACAGATTTGATCTCATTAACTCGTGCCAACTCACAAGTTGACCTGCCAGCAACGCGATCATTGATAACCTTTAACAGGTTATCAACCTTGTTGTTCATATCAACTTGCTGTTGTCTGAATTGATTCTCAAGTTTAGATAGCTGTGTTTCTTGAGAGAGAATGAATTTTTGCAGTGATTCCTCGCGATTTTGTTGTTTATGCGTATGTTGATGAGGATAATGTTCAGACCAGGTGAGTGGGGGAGAGTCATTGAATGATACGCTTCGAGTTTGGTTCCAACTAAAGTTTGGCTTACTCTTCCATGCCTCATACCTATCTTCGGAATTCTTGGGTCCATAATTAGTGGTGAGCCACTTATCTCCCGCCTTATCGATTCGCGAGGATGCGAATTCTTTGAAAGCCTGTTTGGGGAGTTCCATGCAATCATGAGTGTCGTGGGGACCACTACATAATTTACACGAAGAAGTGATTTTGTTCACTTGGCTTGAAGGTTTAGGAGCCTCGTAGGATTTCATAAGAAACTTGACCTGGTCTTCAAGTTCTATGATCCTACAGTCGGAAGTGCTTGAATTGTTCGAAGGCAAAGATATTGCCTTGACCGTTTTATTCAAATCACGGGGATCACTCCAACTTTCGTTGTCATAAAGAGCAAGATCTTCCAGGAGAGCCCATGATTGTTCCGCACTTAGATCACGTAGCTTACCACCGGCCGATTGGTCAATGGTTTGCCTCGTGGAGAGATTGATATGGTCATAGAAGATTTGGACTTGTAGCCAAAGTTCTATGCCATGGTGAGGGACTTTTTGGAGTAAGTCCTTGAATCGAGTCCATGCCTCGTAGAGGGTTTCGCCTTGACGTTGTTGGAACATCAAGATGTCATTCCTTAGCTTGGTAGTTCTTCCTAGTGGGAAAAACTGAGCAAGGAAACGAGTGGTGAGATCATCCCAAGAGGTGATGGATCCTGCGGGTAGACGCTCTAGCCATTGACTAGCTTGGTCCCGCAAAGAGAATTGAAAGAGACGCAGTCGGGTCGTCTCTCGAGTGGCAACATCAAGGTCTATGGAATCAACGATTTTGAGAAAGTCCTTGAGATGTTGATTAGGATCTTCGGAACGAAGTCCATGGAATGCGCATCCGCTTTGCACCAACCGGATGGTGTCGGATCGCAAGGGAGTGACATTGTCTCTTTGAGTGAGCTCAATGGTGTTTCGATAGCCATGTGGCTAGGACAGGAGTAGTCTCCTAAGGTACGGGCTCTAGGAGGTGGGTGTTGTTGTGGTGGTGGGTTGTTGGGATCGAGGATATTACCACCTTCCATGATGTCGGATGGTAATGGTTACGAACAAAGAAACGAAGAAAAAAGATAGACTAAAGAAAACCTAGAAAAATAAAAATAAAAATCTCACTAGAAAGGAATCTAGTGAGTAGACCGAATAAAATAAAAATTCAACCTAAACAATAACTATTCCCCGGCAGCGGCGCCAAAAACTTGATGCGTGGTTTTGCGACCTTACAACAGGTTTTACCTCTCGAGGGATCTCAAGAGGCTTGCAATCCCCACCAGGCAGTGTACCTGACCGATGTAGTATAGTGAAGTGGCAAGTACCGGGGGATTGATCGTTCTCTAGGGGAATAGTGTCGTTAGGATTGAAAAACTACTCTAATAGGTCTAAGGGTGAGGGAAGATTCTTTTTGTATTTTTTATAATTTTATGAAAGCAAGTAAAATCTCGGGTTTGAAGGAGTGGGCGGAATTAGTTGCTAGTCAACTAACCCAAATAACTACAAATGCAAATAAAATAAATAACTGAAAATGAAAAGGTCGTGAAACTTATATGGAGAGAAATGTGTTTACTTAGATTTCCTTACTCCCTAACTATCTTTTACCGGTTGATTAGTATGTATTAATTGCGTGGATGACGGGTGTATTCCTTAATACCAATCGTGGGGTGGCGTACGTACTTCCCCAACTCTACAAGCTCCTACTTCACTCCTATGTCGAGCCGGCTAAGAAGCTCCTAACATGGGATCACTAGAATTCGCTCATGCATTAAATACAACCATAATAACCTTAGTACGCATTGGTTCATGTTTCTTAAGACGTTCAAGCAAATTACCGTTTAGGAGGTTAGCCAGTTTTTTTAAGCCTAACATCGATAAACAATCATCCAATACTATTAATAACACACTAATAACCAATAATCAATAGTTAGGTTTCATTAGATCTAAGCAAACACAAGATAAATCTAGCCTAGCATGTTAATCAAAAGACAAGAACAAGATATAATCAAACAACACATAGACATATTGATTGATTAAATGATTACTTATCTTCAATTAAACATGGGAGATCCAAGGGTATAAAAACCCTTAAAAATGGCAGAAATTCCTCTTAGGGTTTCTCCTCACAAAGTTGCACACTATGAATAAAAATTGCAAAACTATATATAGAGTTTAGTGGCTGACGGCGTCACGTTGTAGGAGGTGACGCCGTCACCTCGCCGTGGCTAGGGTTCCCGGATGGTCTTCCTGACGCCGTCCCTTTTTAATCCTCCAAAATCCGCTCTGGCCTATCAAGGGTTGACGCCGTCAGATATGTGCTTGACGCCGTCTCTCTTTAACTTAAACCGTGATGGCCTTGATCATCTTAAAGGGTGACGCCGTCAGACTTTCCATTGTAAAACTCTCTGGCGCGTCACGTGTATTTTGTCATATCCACCTCTTTTGCCAAGCCATGACGCCGTCAAGAGCAATACTTGACGCCGTCAAGTGTACTTTTCCAGCAGCTTTGGAGACTTTGTCGTTTTCTTCACTTTTATGCTCCAAAAATGTCCAAAATGCTTCCTTTTCCAGATTTCTTCTCCAAAGTACCTAAAATGACAAAAGGAACGATTTAGGGCAATATTTGATCAATTAAATACGATTTAGGGCTTAAATAACCCCCTAAAAGCGGTACACTTTTCGCTTCATCAAATACCCTTACACTTGAGATTTGCTTGTCCTCAAGCAAATGCGCTTTTATTCTAATCAAAATACAAGTTAGGGGTCATTTAATGCTAATTTAAAAGTAATTACAACAAATAGTCGTTCTACTTTAATCATA
The DNA here is from genome assembly GCA_021014915.2 of Artemisia tridentata subsp. tridentata. Lineage (NCBI taxonomy): Eukaryota > Viridiplantae > Streptophyta > Magnoliopsida > Asterales > Asteraceae > Artemisia > Artemisia tridentata. Next base: position 142,160,148 of record CP139509.1, read on the forward strand.
ATAAGCACGGAGATTACAAACTAGCACCTCACAGGTAGTGTTTAGATATTCAAATCTCTCAGGTGTCATAAAAGTATATCTCATAAATGAAAACGGATAATATCTCTCACCACCTGTCATAGCAAATAGATTACCATAGGCTTGGGAAAGGATCAAAAACCTTCTCCACTAGGCGTAAGCACCTAAGATAAACTATCAAAGAGGGCTTTTAAACGGGTTATAACGTTAGGTGTAGGGATATGATAAACACGGATTTGTTGGATAAGGGATATTTTACTGGTGGCGAGTTAAAGATCTTGATTAATTACATGTACAATATGGCGCTGCTAAGCCAAGACTAGACTCGACTTAAGCTAAAAACAAAATAACAAAAACATAAAATAAACATAAAATGAAACGGGATGGTAGTCCGTATGTTTTTTTCTACTTTTCTATTTCTCTTTTTTTTTTTTTTTTTTTTTTTTTTTTTTTTTTTTTTTTTTTCATACACTCTTGCCCTACCATCCAAAATAATACATCATAGGGGCGTTGCATTCCCCTTACACTTGAACTTTTACATAACTTTACAAATAACTATTCTAATGACTCGAATTAAGATAATCGAAACACTTGGAGTACTTTTAAAATATTTAGCACATATGGGGGTAATAATGTTGTTCTTCCCCATTACTCCATTACACTAGTACTTTACCCATGAGTCCCAATCGTCCCAAAACAATATGTACAAGGATATGACTCGACTTAGCAACCATGTAATCAATTAGATAATTAACTAAGGGTTTAAACAAATGTTGTCACAATAATGCACTAAAAATGAGTGCATACAAGGTAGGCTAAGGCGATTTGGGTGTACATTTAAGTGGGGTGTAACAAATTCTTCCTTTAAGTAAAATGCTTAAAGTTAGAAACGAAAAGATAGGCTCTGAGGGGTGTACTAGGGGTATCGTGTACTAAAAATGAGTACAACGCAAAGGGTGTGGGAGAATTACTTGACCAATGTAGCCAATGTAATTATAACAAAAACACAGGTGTAAAACAATGGGTTAATCCTAATGCCTCTTATCATGTAGTAATTCTAACTACACGAATGTAGTCTCACTTGTGGCCTCGGAATGGTCCTAACGCAAGTTCTAGAATCTAAGTGCTACCGGTACACACATCATAGCATAAATGCTTTTCCTACCAATTCTAGGGGCGAACCTCACATATTTGGGGGTGGAAAAAAAATTTTAGTGGTACGGTTTTTGTGCTAGTCATATAACTCCTATCCGTGAGACGCTCATTAAGATCAAAGTTTCACTCCTATATGTTGTAAAAAATTTTAAATTTGGCACTAAAATTGCCCTAACAGGTATTTATCTCAGTTTTATTACACATCTACCATTAAACAAACAAAAATCAAGCGCAATTGTATTCTCTAAAGTATCGTACTTTTACCCCCCCTTACACTTAAGATGAACATTGTCGTCCCCAATGTTCAAATAACAAGATGTAAAAGTAAATAAGGTAAAAGAATGAAATCAAATACTCCCCTGATTCGCTCGGTGGATAAAGGGGTAACATGGTTAGATCTTCTTCCAAGGGAATGTAGAAGCTTCAAGACTAAAGCATCGCCAAAAGCTTGATTCCACAAACATCTCCTTGTCCAAAATAACCTGTTAAACCTGAGAAAACAAACACGAAAACCTGCATAACATCGGCGGGATAAATCTATATAAGGATATAATGCTTGTGGAATGATTATTTTGCAGATTCCTGGAGTTTATAAGTTAGAGATTTAATAAAAACTTTTTATGAAAACAAAACTTAAAAAAATATCAGAAAATTAAAACCAGACGCCGTCAGGTTGTAATGCCTGACGCCGTCAGAAATGATCTGACAGAATTCTCATGTTAAGTTTCCGGAAAATTTCTGGAAAAACCTATACCTTACTTCCTGGAATTCCTGCGAAATATCATTATGACTCGATACAAACATTTGACTCAAACAAATACTAATATGTATGTTAATTTATTATTGTTATGATTCATGTTCATTTGTTCTAGTAAACCGATTTGGATTTCCCTTACACTTAACTTTTGCAAAATACCTTTATATGTAGTTAAGACGAAGTTAAAAACAAGATAAAGCATTTTCACAATTTAGTTTTTGAACATGAATCAATAATAATAAAAATTAAACATACATACGGAAGCAAATAAAATCAAACAAACAAATAAATAAACACACAAAGCAAATAAAGCTTGGGTTGCCTCCCAAGAAGCGCTTTTCTTTATTAACGAGTCTTGTAGCTAGACTCAAAGTCACGTACATTACGTGATTCCATCATTGGTCACGGTTTCAAGGCCATTCTCCTTTGATTCTCTATCAGAATCACTTTCATAGTAAAGGTATTTCGGGTCCTCGAGATCAAAAGGATTGTTTTGGTATTTAGAACTAAGCTCCTTAACCTGCTTAAAGAATACACTCGACAGGTCAAAAGTGTCCTTACATCCTCTTCTCACATCATCATCACATAACACGAGTTGGGAACTTAACCCATCGAGCCCTCTATAATCAATCTCCTTGAATTCTCTCATCTTGTAAGGCGTTTGGTATGAGATTTCCCTAATCCCATCGGTGAAATTCATGATCCCATTGAGCTCGTCCACAACCAAGCTTATGGCCTTGCAAAAAGGTGCCCCAAAAACAACTTGTGATAACCTGGGATCGATGTACTTTTCGATATTATCGACGATTACGAAGCTCATAGTGAATGTCATATTTCCTACAAACACCCGTACATCATCATCTATGCCGATGTCATCCTTCCCTTTATGAATCATCCCCCATCTGCAAATGTTGTTATAATGAAACAAGGACATCATATTTTTGGGTAAACATGTGTCAATGTAAACATTATAAAAATGCTTGTGACCAATCATGCAAGGTATTTTGAGATTATTCGGATCACGTTGCTTAATTCGGCCAGGCCTTCTACCGTGTAGCCCCCATGTGTTGCAAATTGCTGATGGTTGATACTCATACACTTCTTTACTGCCATCCCAAAAAATCACTTTCCTGACACCATCGGTAAATAATGCACTACTATCATCCTCATCGAGTATCACTCCCGTTGCTTTTATGAATGGTTTGCCTAGAACAAGGCTAGTTAAGGATGGGCTGATGATCGAGTTCATGTTATTAAATACAGTTAGCTCGATATGAAAGAAGAACTTTTCTATCACAATTGGTACCCTTTCTATTACCCCGATGATATTAAACCCTTCATATTTGACCTGTTTGGTGAAGGCTTCGTTATATAGAGAAAGGGATATTGCATTCATAGAAGAGTTGGGGTTTATGTAGGCATCTTTTATAAACTTTTTCCTAGTGGTGCAAGATATCTTAAAGACCCTGGGAGCGCCATCCTCTATTCTCCCTCCAAATCCCATAGGCAACTTTGTTGTGCCCCTCTCAAGTTCCTCCACCAGGGGGTGGTCTAGCAGTCCTGGGAGCCCATGAGGCATTTCAGATTTCTCTTCCGAGCCCTTCTCATCGCTCACCTCTCTTGTACTAGAGTTCATTGGTGAGTCTAGATAGTCGTCGGGCGCCTCGGGGTTCTTTTCGGGAACATCACCCTCCATTTCATTGTCCACATGCTCGGTTGATTTTTGGTCCAGGTTGGGTTTAGGAATAGCTATTGTTGTAATGGTGTTCACGAAGTGAAGTGGTTTTGAAGGGGTATGAGTATCTCTAGTTTCTTTTCCGTTTTGTGATATGTGTTTGAAGAGTTTACTAGGGTGCTTGATTTTTACAGGAGGGGGTGTTTGGTGAGTCACCGTGAAAGATTTGATCTCATTAACTCGTGCTAACTCACAAGTCGACCTGCCAGCAACGCGATCATTGATAACCTTTAACAGGTTATCAACCTTGTTGTTCATATCAACATGCTGTTGTCTGAATTGATTCTCAAGTTTAGATAGCTGTGTTTCTTGAGAGAGAATGAATTTTTGCAGTGATTCCTCGCGATTTTGTTGTTTATGCGTATGTTGATGAGGATAATGTTCAGACCAGGTGAGTGGGGGAGAGTCATTGAATGATACGCTTCGAGTTTGGTTCCAACTAAAGTTTGGCTTACTCTTCCATGCCTCATACCTATCTTCGGAATTCTTGGGTCCATAATTAGTGGTGAGCCACTTATCTCCCGCCTTATCGATTCGCGAGGATGCGAATTCTTTGAAAGCCTGTTTGGGGAGTTCCATGCAATCATGAGTGTCGTTGGGACCACTACATAATTTACACGAAGAAGTGATTTTGTTCACTTGGCTTGAAGGTTTAGGAGCCTCGTAGGATTTCATAAGAAACTTGACTTGGTCTTCAAGTTCTATGATCCTACGGTCGGAAGTGCTTGAATTGTTCGAAGGCAAAGATATTGCCTTGACCGTTTTATTCAAATCACGGGGATCACTCCAACTTTCGTTGTCATAAAAAGCAAGATCTTCTAGGAGAGCCCATGATTGTTCCGCACTTAGATCACGTAGCTTACCACCGGCCGATTGGTCAATGGTTTGCCTCGTGGAGAGATTGATATGGTCATAGAAGATTTGGACTTGGAGCCAAAGTTCTATGCCATGGTGAGGGACTTTTTGGAGTAAGTCCTTGAATCGAGTCCATGCCTCGTAGAGGGTTTCGCCTTGACGTTGTTGGAACATCAAGATGTCATTCCTTAGCTTGGTAGTTCTTCCTGGTGGGAAAAACTGAGCAAGGAAACGAGTGGTGAGATCATCCTAAGAGGTGATGGATCCCGCGGGTAGACGCTCTAGCCATTGACTAGCTTGGTCCCGCAAAGAGAATTGAAAGAGACGCAGTCGGGTCGTCTCTCGAGTGGCAACATCAAGGTCTATGGAATCAACGATTTTGAGAAAGTCCTTGAGATGTTGATTAGGATCTTCGGAACGAAGTCCATGGAATGCGCATCCGCTTTGCACCAACCGGATGGTGTCGGATCGCAAGGGAGTGACATTGGCTCCTTGAGTGAGCTCAATGGTGTTTCGATAGCCATGGTGGCTAGGACGGGAGTAGTCTCCTAAGGTACAGGCTCTAGGAGGTGGGTGTTGTTGTGGTGGTGGGTTGTTGGGATCGAGGACATTACCACCTTCCATGATGTCGGATGGTAATGGTTACGAACAAAGAAACGAAGAAAAAAGATTGACTAAAGAAACCTTAGAAAAATAAAAATAAAAATCTCACTAGAAAGGAATCTAGTGAGTAGACCTAATAAAATAAAAATTCAACCTAAACAATAACTATTCCCCGGCAGCGGCGCCAAAAACTTGATGCGTGGTTTTGCGACCTTACAACAGGTTTTACCTCTCGAGGGATCTCAAGAGGCTTGCAATCCCCACCAGGCAGTGTACCTGACTGATGTAGTATAGTGAAGTGGCAAGTACCGGGGGATTGATCGTTCTCTAGGGGAATAGTGTCGTTAGGATTGAAAAACTACTCTAATAGGTCTAAGGGTGAGGGAAGATTCTTTTTGTATTTTTTATAATTTTATGAAAGCAAGTAAAATCTTGGGTTTGAAGGAGTGGGCAGAATTAGTTGCTAGTCAACTAACCCAAATAACTACAAATGCAAATAAAATAAATAACTGAAAATGAAAAGGTCGTGAAACTTATATGGAGAGAAATGTGTTTACTTAGATTTCCTTACTCCCTAACTATCTTTTACCGGTTGATTAGTGTGTATTAATTGCGTGAATGACGGGTGTATTCCTTAATACCAATCGTGGGGTGGCGTACGTACTTCCCCAACTCTACAAGCTCCTACTTCACTCCTATGTCGAGCCGGCTAAGAAGCTCCTAACATGGGATCACTAGAATTCGCTCATGCATTAAATACAACCATAATAACCTTAGTACGCATTGGTTCATGTTTCTTAAGACGTTCAAGCAAATTACCGTATAGGAGGTTAGCCAGTTTTCTTATGCCTAACATCGATAAACAATCATCCAATACATTTAATAACACACTAATAACCGATAATCAATAGTTAGGTTTCATTATATCTAAGCAAACACAAGATAAATCTAGCCTAGCATGTTAATCAAAAGACAAGAACAAGATATAATCAAACAACACATAGACATATTGATTGATTAAATGATTACTTATCTTCAATTAAACATGGGAGATCCAAGGGTATAAAAACCCTTAAAAATGGCAGAAATTCAACTTAGGGTTTTTCCTCACAAAGTTGTACACTATGAATAAAAATTGCAAAACTATATATAGAGTTTAGTGGCTGACGGCGTCTTGTTGTAGGAGGTGAAGCCGCCACCTCGCCGTGGCTAGGGTTCCCGGATGGTCTTCCTGACGCCGTCCCTTTTTAATCCTCCAAAATCCGCTCTGGCCTATCAAGGGTTGACGCCGTCAGATATGTGCTTGACGCCGTCTCTCTTTAACTTAAACCGTGATGGCCTTGATCATCTTAAAGGGTGACGCCGTCAGACTTTCCATTGTAAAACTCTCTGGCGCGTCACGTGTATTTTGTCATGTCCACCTCTTTTGCCAAGCCATGACGCCGTCAAGAGCAATACTTGACGCCGTCAAGTGTACTTTTCCAGCAGCTTTGGAGACTTTGTCGTTTTCTTCACTTTTATGCTCCAAAAACGTCCAAAATGCTTTCTTTTCCAGATTTCTTCTCTAAAGTACCTAAAATGACAAAAGGAACGATTTAGGGAAATATTTGATCAAATAAATACGATTTAGGGGTTAAATGACCCCCTAAAAGCGGTACACTTTTCGCTTCATCAATAACACTCGATGTTATCGATTTTTGTGTTTAAGCCACAGTTTGGCTTAACTTCCTTTTATGGCAAGTTATTATCATTTGATTGATCTATATGCAAACGTGTGTTTGAATCTGTGTTTTTGCTTTTAATCAATCACCAATAAGTAATTACATATGGTTTAGGACAATTTTCGGAATTTGAACGAGTAACGAAAATCTTGACATATGTTCTGTTAAGAATCTGAATCTCCATATGGCGGATTCGGCGGATCCCAAATTTTGGATCCGCCTAGTGTATGCTTTGGATCCGCCAGTCCTGATCCTGCGGATTCCGCGGAACCAAAAATTTGGTTCCGCCTTTGTTGTCGATTGGATCCGCAGGCTTCAACAGTAACTTTTTCAAAATTCCCGACTAATCCCGATCCTTAAATTATTGATTCTAGTTTTTAGGTTTATTCTACTGATCATTTATGATCATTACACACATTCACCTGTCCTTTACTTATCCATTAACTTGATTTATAAATTGACAACTTAAGTATTTCGTCCGAAATATTCAAGTATATCTGACTTACGATTGTAGTCATTAAAAGTCATATCTGAAACAATCAACTCACAAGTATTTTAACAACGTATGTTAAAACACTTATCTTATCATGACTATAATATTTGTTCTTCATCCCATTTAGCCCCTAGGTTTCACAAACATAACCAAGCACTTCATTCACTAGTAAACCACAAGAATCAATATCCATTCTTGTCATTTTCAACATTCATGAAACCCAAAGTACTTCTATAGTACAACAGATCTCTGCATCACCACATCCTTAGTTAGACACTCCATCTAAATCAACCAATCCACAATCCTTTCCATTATTTGAATCAGTTGAGAGCATTGCTAAAAAAGCCTGTAGTTCAACACTCATCAAATGCACGTTGAATCAACTCAACCATACTTTATCACCTATAGGATTAGAACCTTCACCATCAGATGAGAATGATGCTCACATTCATTGTTTATCAATTTCCACTAGGTTTAAGTAGTATCACAAGTCATCAAAGTATTGGTAATACTTTTTCATTTGACTTCTGCATTAGTTTCATTAAACCTTAGATCAACATTGTAGCAACTTATGTTATAATGTAATCTCTAAACAAATCTCATAACAATGATTCTTGAGGAGTATACATAAGAAACTCAAGTGAATTTCTCATGTATTCATCTAGTAAATTTAGGATAAGTCTATCCAACTCAAACACTTTAAGTTCATATCTTTATTTAGGAAAACATGATGTTTCGGAAAACATTATGCTTAAATCATGTGTTTAGTTTTCATCTTGTTAAAAGTATAATGTATATCCTATGCATCATTCTCTTCTTGCAACATGAATGGTTGTGTTACAAGAGACTTCATTACACCTACAAGTTCTATGAACTTTCTTCCTCATATGTTCATACTTGTTTTCATAAGCATGATAATCTTACTTGTTGAAAGATACTTTATGTATCTATCTTCTTTCAAGCATACATCACAGCCAAACCTTGCTCATAATCTAGTTTAAACCTTGTGTGTATCCTACACATCTCTAGAGCATACACAAGATCTATTAAAGTTGGTAACTTTACTCAGATTCTTGTTCCAAAGAGCTTTCTTGAGAACGTTCTTAACATATTCCATTATCATACACAAACATATCTCTTGGTCTTAGATGATCAAATCACTTGCATAACACATACTTAAACTCAACTTAAAAGATGTCACTCTTTAGATCATTCAACCTTAGATTCCAAACACAAAGATTAAAATCTGTTGACACATATTTGTCAAATTTACGTGTATAACATGACATCTTCATCACATTAGTTTTTATAGAAATAGTTGAGTCTCATTAAGCCAAGTAATTGGTAAACTATCATATTTTATATAGGTAAAAATAGGAATTCCTATCTTTCAGACATGAGAATGACTACCGGAGAATTTATTGCACTAGAAACTCAATTTAACCTAACGGTTAAATTGCTTCCAGCAGAGAGGTTGGGTATGTGGAATCACCCGTAAAAATGGTCGTGTTTGGCCTGAATTGAGCACCGCTAGTAATAGTCTCATATTCATTCTCCAACTTGAAAAATCTTTATTCCTATACTTGCTTAAAGTAAGTATTAAAAGATGATAGTTTATCTTGTCTTAGGAATATTAATCAAACAAGTAGTAGATGTGATTTTTCTTTAAAATTACTTGCATTACACATACATGTGTTGATTACATGTTAATTGCTTGATATGATTTAGTATCTTGACTGATAGTCAAATGTGTAAACCTTGAAAAAGTTTTGTCTGCATACTTATATGCTTCATGTTAACATGATTTGTATGATATGTTCATTCTTTTGTTATTTTCTATTTCGTAAGATTAAAGTATTACTTGTTAACTCACTATATGTCATTCTTAATACATGGTGTTAGATAGCTCTTGTCTTTAGTTGACATTCATTGAGTTTCTTTCGTAGGATAGTCTAAATGATGCATGCTTCTAAAATGTTAGAATTGTTTGCATGAACCTATCGTTTCATTACCTTTTTGACCATGTCACACTATTTGTTTGCCATGTGTGCACCTATATGTCTAAGTGCTTTTTGGTACGATGAACATTTAGAAGTCATTTTATTTTACACATAGATCATTGTGTTAATTAATAAGTAAGTATGCTTAAGTGACTAAGCCTAACTTCAAAACAATTTCACAATGTAGTATCTAAAACAATGTCATGCTATCTTGCAATATGATTATTTGTCTTTATGCTATGTGGTAGCTTTTTGTCTAGTAGATGAATATTTGTTTTTGTTTATATAAGATGTTATGATTTCTATGATATTCACATCTTTTGTCATTAAGACTTTTGTCTTGTAGATTGACAACAAGTTGTTTGTTATTTCTCTTTGTTATGCTTATTTTGCATAATTGCTGTCCCATTATTGCTACTTAGATTAATAATATGTTTATGGGATCTACTTTCTTGCATATAGCTTTAAAAGCTAATAGGATTAAATTTTAGAGGTTTGAAATTTGTGTTTGGGTATCTTTCAACATACCTCTCTCCAAATCATATTGTTGCTTCCGCTTTCCTAACAACATCTCCATCATCCTTTAGTTATAACAATACACCTTCCATGAGAAAACCACATGCCTCGTCGTGCGATCATCTTGCATTGATAGAGAAGAGCTACATAACTTCGAGGATGAAGTACTTTGTATGCTAACCAACATCCGCAAAAATATTACTAAGCTCATTGCTTTCATTAACTTGCTTCATCATTCTTAACATCACACATTATGATGGATGTCCACCGATTAAGGGGGAGAGAAATTCATTCACATAACTGTCTTTTCACATTAAAGAACATGTACTCATGTTTCTTACATCCTCAAGTACCAACACTTAGGTTCACATTATTTAGTTAAAACTAGTTCACAAAACCATAAGCTTTTTGAACCTTCTTAGCTCAACATCACAGTTTTGCATCAATACCTCGTCAAGTGAAAAACACATCATGTGTTTAACGAAACGAGAAGCATTAAGTCCCCTTAGAGTTTGAAAATCAGTAGTTATTTGCAAATAGACATTAGCTTGAACCTTTGTTTGATCAAAAATGACAAAACGTGACCAAATCTATTCTGGTCCCACGGCACCCTAGGATAAGACGGACGGAACCAAAGCTTTGGTTCCGCCAAATCCGTGGGTACCTGGTTCAGTTTTAACCAATCATAACAGACAACCCTCTCACAACCAACGAGTCTAGGATTTACTTTCACATCTTAATTGTCTAGAACAACTTCATTATCAAGAACACCTTCATTGTCTAGAACACCATCATAGGATCTCATCCTTTTCATTCTTGATACATATCAAGCACGTCATTGTCAGTGCAAACAGAATCATCATTCTCAACACGTTGGTCCAACCAACACTCTCATCATATGATATCATTTTCATCCGTATATAGGTATCTAGTATTTCTAATTATTGCATATGGAATTTCTATTCCTAAGTAATCATTGTCTTCACTTCCTCCTATTTTAATTCGAGCATTTACTATGGCACGATTCATCATCTTTGGTAGATGATAATATCATAACCGTAATCATCTTCAAATACTCTTATAGCATTTGCTATACATTAGAGTTTCTGAATTCATTGCATTTATTATAACCACCACCTTCCATCACCTCTTTCACTAGTCATCAACCCCATAGATTAGCCAAAAACCTACTTGCATCAACCTTTAGTTATAAATTGAGTTATCACTGGTAAACTAACACCAACATTAGCATCACTAACTTTAACTCCATTTCATATCCTCATCATAGGCATTGTTTTGTAGGAGTATATTCTGGTAAATGTAATTCTTATTAGAAGATAATGAGTGTGTAAATACTCATCATTTTATACCCATAATAGACCCAAAAATAACCAAAAACACCCAAATAGATCAAATATATTGCAAATATTCATGGTTTGTGTTTTTATGTGTTTCAGGTACAAAAGGATTGAAAACAGGGCAAAAACTGACAAAACCGAGCACAAGATTGGCAAGTTGTGAAAAGCCGAGGACGGGGAAGAAATTTACAAGCTTGGACCGGGATAGTGCTCAAATTATCAAAGTCAACCTTCAAGAATGTCAACTTGTTAAGATTAGTCCTTGGAGATGATTTTCAGAAAATACATCAATGGTCCTTGGATTTTCAGACTTTACAACTATGGTCCCTCAATTCTAAATCCAATTTCATTTCTATCCTATAATAAACCCAGCTACTAAACTAAACCCAACCAAATATCCTAACCCAGCCCACACACTAAATAATAAACCCAAGCCCAATTTAAATAAAAACCCAACCCGACCCACCTTTCTTTCTTTTAGCTAATTCCATAGTAAAACCCAAGTCAAACCTTTCTTCTTCCCACTTGACCCACCAAACCATACCACCCTCACCCACAACTTTTCTCTGCCAAACCACCCTTATCCCTGACACATCCACCCCCCCTCCAAGCTTCCACCATACTTCTCCTAACAATCCAAATGCATTTAAAGCTTGTTCCCATCACTAATCAGGACCAAGTGCAATTTTACCCACTATCTAGTTTTCCCGCCAAAATGCAATTGAACGAACCAGATTACTTTTAGCCAAAAGGAATGGTGGGATTTGATCAGAAGAAAGAGAAGAAGCTTTTTGGAATGCTATATAAAGAAATGAAGATACATAGAGATAGTTGTCACTGTTTTAGACCATTCGTAGTGTAATTGAGTTATTGTTCTATTTCCAGTTTCAACTTCAGTTCTAAAGTTTAATTTAAGATCATTTAAGCTCTTTTGTATTAATGTTTTCAGCATTGTTCCAATTTCAATCTTTAATGAAATTTCAAGTTTCCTGTTATGTCTACTAATTCGAATTTATAGGCTATTACTATTACAAGAAATCACAAGCCTCAGTACCATTAATATAAGCTTATAAAAGCTTATTATAGCTTTGTGTAAGCTTGTATTCGATTCTAAAAGCTTTATTCTGAAAAGTCAAAAAAAAGTCAAATAGTTACTATTCATTAGATTATTTTAGTGTTATTTCCTTTTTCTGTGTTTATTTGTTTAATCAGAGGTTAAAGTAAGTCATTTTGATAGTTAGTATAAGCTTGTTCTCAGTTTTGCTTAAAAAACCTTAAAAAGTCCAAAAACAGTTAAATTTAGTTCAGCTTAATTGTTGCTTATTTCTAGTTTGAAAATTGCTCATATCAGTCTAAGTAAGTTAGTTTATCATTAATTAGTCAGGATCAAAGGGTGTTTTGGTAAGTTCTATTTTCAATTTCAAAATCAGTATTTAAAGGAGTGTTTGGCTTAATAGTCAAACAGGGTAAAAAAGGATCTATACTGTTCATTGGTCATAGGGTCAGTTTAGATTGAGCTTATACAGCTTGGTTAAGCTGTTTTCAGTTTCAATTTGGTTGTTTTGAAGTTTTTCTTTAGGTTGGAGCTGATAGTGCAGACACAAGAAGCTGGACTGGCATGATAAGCTTCTGATAAGCTAGGCTTAGCTTGGACTTCATTTTAGCATTTCTCAGGTTCATTATATTCCACTATCAGTTTGCACTAAACCCTATAGGTCTTGTTTTAAGATTCATTAATTTCAGGCATAATTAGTATTGCAGCCCGCTTCAGTTAATTTCCCTTTTTCTCAGCTTAATATTGGCTTATCCAATTAAGCTTAGTGCCTTGTATTTAGTTTACAAATAGCTTATAGTATAGGTTTTTAGTTTCTGAGCCTGGAATTCACTTTGAAGCTTATTTAATAGCTTAATTCTTGTCTGCAAAAAGCCCATTTGGACTGATCTAAACCTGCATCAAAATTTAGTTTCACAGCCATCTGATCTAGGTAAAAATTAGAGTTCAATTGGGTTGTAATAATTAGGGCTTTTGGTGTTTTAGTGTAGCCTATAGTACTAAGAAGCTTTTGCCCCCATAAGTTTTCATTTTCCAGCTAATTTGAGGTGCTTATTTTGATCTGCAAGTAGGGGTTTTAACTGTCATTTCTGCATAAATTGTGAAACTGCTCAACAGCTTATCTGCTTATTCCATGTGCTTATCTGGACTTTAATCAGTTCCTGTTTCCCATAAACCCCATAAAATACAAAAATATTTTCTTTTCTTATATATATAATATCATATAAAAACAAAAACCCAAAAACATTCTCGTTTTATTGATAAATAAAAGATAAAAGCAAAATCAATATAATATTCCTCAACTTGGAGTATTATCATAATAAGTTTCCAAACATCAGATTAAAACTTGCCTTTGTGTCGCTTGCGAATTCGGCTCACCTTTGATTGATAAACAAACTATAACGGAGGTTTCAGGAGGTTTGACATTAAATTGTCGAACCGAAAGGAGCGGCTTTTTAAGGAGCATTTATTGCCCACCTTTGCTCCTCCGCCACTCTCTGCATTTTTCTTTCAGAGAGCTACCGTACGCTTGTTTGATATAAGGTTTAAGTTTTTTCCAAAAAATCCAAAAAAAAAAAAAAAAAAAAAAAAAAAAAATTTAAAAAAAAAATTGAAAAACCAAATAAACCCAAAAATATTTTTCTTCACCCTCTATCCGTTTAATTCTTTTTCTTTATGTCTTCATTTTACCACTATGGTTGTCAATGGTGTGGAGGTCCTCATAATGGTGGGAATTGTCCTGGTTGTAGCATGGTGGAATCAGGAAACGGGTTTATTTATGACAAAAATCCTTATTCTTTGTGACAAATGGTAATTTTCACGTTGTTAATTAATATTATATGAGTATTAATTATTTTTAAGCTAAGCATTTCTATGCGAATTTGCATGTTTCTGAGTATTTTTGAGCATTTTCGGGAGCTGTCCCAGCATACTGTGGCTTACAGTCACTGCAGAAAAGTTTATTTTTGTCAAGTAAAGTTAAATTATCACATTTCTGATAGTTACTGACAAGCATTATAATTTACTGAGAGCTTTCTCGCATTTTTCTGAAAAACAACCGCACGCGCGTACCGACAGCACAGTACACACGGTAATAGTCAAATAAATATATTTTTGAGTCAGTAATGACATTTTATTATATTTCTGACAAAAACGTGGTTAAATACTTTATTTTATGTAATCGTGTCCAAAAACGTCAAACCGGGACTTTACGGTAACTTTTAAACTCAAACCGACACACGATACACCAAAGCGGAGTAAAAAAAAATTCCACCCTTCACTAAATAACCTAGAACCGGCCACCTATACAAAATCAATCACATAGGACAAATTTATACCTTATCTTTAATGAAATCTAAATTTTACTACAAATGGAGGGTTACTTTTAGGATTTTCAACATTCTATCTTATATATTACTTAGAATAGCCTTTATCATCTCCTTATTTTGCTTCATTTAGACGCCTCATCTCACACACATAACATTATCAACAAAATTTCTCTCTTAAAGATCAAGATCATCAAGTGCTTAAATAAGAGTTTTGGGTAATTTAAAGCTTGTTTGGGTAAAATTAGTGAAGTTTTGGGTGTTCATTGTTCCTCCTAGCCACGTTAAAACATAAACCATTGTAAGAATTCATTAAACTTCTCTAAACTTGTTAATCTCTTGTTCATTTGGTGTATAGTGATGTTTAAAAGTGTTAAATGTGTATGTTTTGATAATATGATTTAAGCTAGGGTTTGATCTTCTATTTGTTGTGCTAGACATTTTTTGATGAATATGAGTTAATTAGTAGATTTCTTGCTTGTGTTGTAAATATTGTTGCATATAGTGCTTAGTTGATAATACAAACACTAGTTATGGTTTTTACACTAATTTAAGTACTATGATGAATTTTTGAGCTTATATATGGTTCGGCCTAAAATAAAAATATGAGATTATTGGGGTTTTGAAAAACATAAAATTTTGGCTCAAATGGTGAAAAGGTGGAAAAATATAGTGAAGTGCTTATTTAGTTTGGCTTATTTAATAAGTTATAAGTTACTAAAAATAACTATTAAAAAGGTGAAAATAAGTTGAGATGCAATATATGGGTCGAATGAACAGTAACATGGTCAAAGTTTGACTTTTGACTAAAGGGCTTAATTATAAGAGCTTATTGATAAGTAAAAAGTGTATTCGGTAACTAATAATCGCTAATAAGTAACAAATAAATACAAATTGGACCAAATGGATTTTTGGGCCAAAAATCCCACTAAATTACTGTTGGGCCGAAGCCCATAAGTATTTTTGAAAGTTTGACTTTTTGACCAAACGAACCCGTTGAGCGAGTAAAATGATTTTTAGTAACGTGTCGATATATACGTTATAACTAAAAATGTGTTTTGGACTAAAAATGAGTTATTGGGCTTTTTGGATGGTTTTCGGCCCAATGAACTATAAAAATGATAAATTTGATTTTTGGAATATTTTCCGACCCGCCGAAGTTAATAATGTTTAATGAAATGAGAAATATAACGATAACTATTTTTGGACTTGTTTTGAGACGCTTAGTCTCCGTAAGGGTAAAAATTGACATTTTTACTAAAATGATATTGAGATTGACCTTTTGTTGACTTTTGAAGAAATATTGACTTTGTGTCGAAATCAAGTGAAAATATTTAAAAGTGAAGATAACGAATAATATAACGACGAAGATATATTCACGACACTTGACATATATGTCACTAGAAGTATTTTGCACTTATAAATAGTTAGCGAAGTATTTGAGTAAAGTTTGCAACACGTGAGATAAATGGAAACGTTGTATAAACGAATGGGTCATGCCCAAATTTTCTAAAAATCCAACACTTAGAGTATTTTGAGAAAATCCACAACTTAAGAATACTTTATGAAATTACTTAACAAAACTTATTTTCTTATAATGAAAATAATAAACGATGTTTCTAAACATAATGATTTTCACTAACTAGATTTTATTAACCAATCTTCAAAACGGATTTAATTAATCTTCATTATTAAATATATGAGAGATGAATTTATAAAGTATATATGTATATATATGTAAAGTAGGAGTATATATATATATATATATATATATATATATATATATATATATATATATATATATATATATATATATATATATATATATATATATATATATATATATAACGGTTGCACGTTAAGTTGCGAATACTAGCACGGATGTTCCGTTACGTATTCCCACCATGCACTTTCACCATGAGCTACCCCCAAAAGAGTTATAAAAATAAATCGTTTCGAAATATACTTTACCACACAACAAGCAAGAAATACACGAGCACAGGTCAAACGTAAAACTTTTCAAATAAAATAAAGACACTTGAGACACGAACGTTTTGCTAAGACTTACCGTACTAATTTAGGGTGCTGATCGGCGCGGTTGCATTATTTTGATTGATTGCTGAATTGCTGTATTCGAAAGGTGAGTTTATAGCCCCATATTTTTATACGATTTTTGGTTTTATAAGCTTGGGGTGAGAAACATGCGAAACTGTTTTCATGGACCAGAATTGAAGTTGCTTTTAAGATCACACTAGTATGCAGAAACCTAAGTTTGCTGAATCCCATTTTGTGCCCACTATCATCTGCCGTTAATTCCTGATGGGAAGCCGGTTGTTATAAATAGATCTATTGGGAGTGACGTCCCCGTTCGGTTGGCTCGGCATAGCCAAGGCGAACGTATACCATTCGGGTTTTTAGCCGGGTGTCTAGGGATTAACACTCGCGGGCACCCTTATTTATTTGCTAACGCTAGTCGTGCTGCATTGTCTTAGTTTCGGTAGGATGAGGCTTAGTGTTTGCATTACTGATATTGCTATTGGTCCATGTGTGCTATTTATTTAAACCTATGAACTCACCAGCGTTAGCTGACTTTTAGCATGTTTTTCTCAGGAAACTGAGGTGCGTTTAGCCGGGTGCAGTGCATGGCGTCGGTCACAATAAATGATGGAAATGTTTTTAATGCGTTTACTCTGACAACTGGACCTTTTGTTTAAATGGGCTTCATTTTCATCTGAAATGGTTTTTATGTATCGCTACATGACTTGACTTATGTAATATATTTTAAAACGGATTTTTAATCCGTTCACTATATCTTGTGTGATGTTTATCAACCTCGTAGCACCCCAAATTGTATGCTTCCGCGAATAATGTGATTTTGGGGGTGTTACAGATTGGTATTCAGAGCCTAGGTTATAGAGAACGAGGTTTATAAAAACCTTAAACTATAACCGATTTTGAAAAACTTTCCATCATGACCGCCGGATGCCTGCCAGTTTAGCTTGCTATGACTTGAGCATTTGTTGCTTATTTGATTTGAGCGTTATTTGCCTTATTTGACTTAGTGTTTTTGACATGCTATTTGAGTATATTATACTAAGCATATATGATATAAGTATTTTCTATATACTTACACGTGTCGCACCATAATTGTCACAGACCGTCTCCCTACGTAACATCATCATTTCACTTCGAGTTGAATACTCGCCACATACCACACGAATTCATTTTCTATTCGACTCCAAGTTTGGACAACCGTTTTATTCTTTCGGAACACTTATATTACCATCGTAAAGGAACTCACCAACTTAGATGAGCACGACCTTAACATACCGCCTTATAACGCATCTTCTGGAATCATCTACTCGTAGGATACATCCTTGCTAGATCTCACGCTTCTTTTCTCATTGTGAAGGACCATGTCATCTGAGAGGCAAGACCTAAATTCCGCAGCCATGGAACAACTCGTAGCCCAACGAGTAGCAGAGACTATTGCTGCCTATGAGTTAGGATTTCGCACGGGTTGCGACTTGATGAACCAAGGGACACTTCAAGGAGCTGAAAACATTAACGAAAAGAGGAAATGGGATAACAACCTAGAAAACGAAAGGGTATCACAACCCCTCAAAAAGGCAAAGTTGGCCAAAACTTTCACTGCTGGACCTAGTAACAGAAAGGCTTATACTAGAAAGTTACCAATGTGTAGTCGCTGCAAACTACACCACTACGGACCTTGCACCGTGAAGTGCCACAAATGTCTGAAGGTTGGACATATAGCTAAAAATTGTAAGTCTAAAACTGTTGTAGTAGCACAGGCAACATCACGAAAAAATCGGAGAGCCAAGGCAATCTGTTTTGGGTGTGGAAGGAAGGGGCACTACAAGGACCAGTGCCAGGAACCAAAGGACCAAAAAGAAGTGAACAATCAAGGAAAATTTGGAGCGGGAGAAAACTAGGACTCGAATGTGATGTAATAAGAATGGCTACCCTATGTAATAGGACCTAAGTTTAGACTCTTTAAGTTCGTTTCTGTAAGACTTCATCAATATTTTTAGTGAACCGCGTAGTATGGTATGGATTTAGTGAACTTTATTATGAGATGTAAGCTTATTTGACTCCAACTACCAACGGTCCTATGCCAACTAGATGTACCAAACGCCGCCCGTTGCACTATCCATTTTTACTAT
Source organism: Artemisia tridentata subsp. tridentata (assembly GCA_021014915.2). Lineage (NCBI taxonomy): Eukaryota > Viridiplantae > Streptophyta > Magnoliopsida > Asterales > Asteraceae > Artemisia > Artemisia tridentata. The sequence goes on from CP139509.1 coordinate 142,178,921, forward strand.
GAGTTAACGAATCACTTGCCATCGTTTTTCAACTATTTAAACTCGTACTATAAACCAGTTGTTTACCATATTATCTATTCATGAAATAATAAATGGTATTGCTACCAACACTCGAACTTTTGCAAATATTTCACAGACTATCTCGCAGTCATACCTACAAATCATTTTATTTCCAAATTTCAGAATTAAGGTTTTAACCTCACTACTGTTCTTGAAACGAGGAACTTTCCTCATATTGCCTTACGAAATGTTTTACAAACAATTTATAAACTGAACTATAACGTGGATACCATTTTGTCAACAATGAATTGTTTTCCTATTACTCTGCAAATTGTTTGGAAACCATTGTACAAACTATTCTTTCACCGCTCGGCGAATTATTTACTTTTGAAAGGTAGTTTATGCTGCAAACTCGCAAGCAGAAAAACCGATATGTTTTCTTGTAGCTAAACTCAGCATTGCATCGTTGGACCCCAATTATACAAAGTTTGATCACCTTTGTATAATTCGGGTAGGACCATACTATGCTAGGAATGGTTGCCTAAAATTTTACGAAAGACGAATCTATTATTTCCTTTTTCGAGAAATCAGAAACTCGCGTGTGTGAGCACATAAAAGTAGTGCAAGTCATGGGCATCCGTACTAGGAAACACCGTAACCAAATAGGCTTTGGCGCCAAGATATCACCTAGAACTAGCCTTACTTCATACCACGTCCAAAAACTGAAAGGGTAACTTACACTACTAGCCAACATAAGATGACTCCACCGATTTACGTCTCACGGTACACTACTTTTCCGATTCCGAGACACTGTATTGTCTAACAGACGAATTCTTACTAAGCCGACAAAACTGAATGCTAGTAGCAATCAACGACATCTTTCATGGTCATACTTTAGACCTGCAAGACTCCCCAACCGACAACGACCTTAGGTCCACACAGCCTAGAGACTCTCAATATGGACTGGATGTCGAAATACCACGCTGTAGTCACCCACGATGGGAAACTCGTCCGCATAACTTATGGTAATAAGATCCTAGCAATACAAGAAGGACCCCTAGATGGAATTAAGCAATGAGTGCAACAAACCCTGAAATCAGAGAAATGCTAGTGGTCGTGGTAACCAGCTAGCAGTAGTCAACGATGGGGACAACAAACAAGTTAATGGATCAGGAACTGGAGGATATTCCAGAGAAGAGTATTGACCACAAAAGGAAGTGGGAAGATCACTCCAAGGGTAACAACAACAGCTCTCAAAACAAAAAGCAGAATGGAGGCAAGGTTTATGCAATTGGTTCAGGAGACAAGAAGGGTTATGATAAGAATACGCCTTTTTGTAACCGTTGTAAGTTACATCACAGGGGACAGTGCACTGTGAAGTGTAACAATTGCCAGAGGATAGGACACATAGCAAAGAACTGCAGATCAAGACCACTAGCCACAGCACAAGCAGCACCAGCCTACAATCGTAAAGCGGATGTCACCTGCTTTGGGTGTGGTGAAAAAGGTCATTATCGGAATGAGTGCAATAAGCCCCGAAACCAAGGAAACGGTGGTAGACCAGGGAACCAAGTGGCAATGATTAACAATGGGAATCAGGGAAATGAAGGAAGAGCTCGTGGAAAAGTTTATGCCGTAGGCCGAAGAGAAGCACAGGACGACCCGAACGTGGTGACGGGTACGTT